>CATIWR010058214.1:0-35455 GCA_949677035.1 Omphalea diandra | reverse complement strand
TATATATATCTCATGAAATGGATTATTAAGAATTTAATTATTTAAGATAAAAATTGTTATATACCAAGATAATTATTCGATAAATAAATAATTTATAACTCTATTAACTTATAGTATAAAACTATTTAATTAAATAAAAATAATAAATAAAAGCACAAAATGTAAAAAAATATTATGTAATTTCATTTTTTTATTTTAAGTATGCATTATTTTTTATAATAAAAAGAGGCCCGTAATTTACTTTATTAGTAAAAATTAGTATTTCATACTAACGTCGTTAATAGAAAAGTGCTAATGTGGTACTTGCTTCGTGTGGACTTGCGACACAATCAAATTAAGTCTTATCTTACATATTGGACTGAATTATATATAGAATTGGGTCTTTTTTTTTTTTTTTTTTTACTGCATTCATCGATCCAATTCAAGTCGATCATTCAGTGTTTTTTAGTATGATTCAAAACAATTTAGTATAAATTAGATTTTCAATTCCTAAATTTAAAAATACAAATAAAATATTATATTTGAATATATTTGAAATATAAATTTCATTTTCTAAAAAAGAAATAAATATGAAGAATATAAATACATCTAGACTAAATCAATATAACAAATATAAATATAAATCAGAAATCATAATACAAATACAAATAAAAAACCACAACACATATACAAACATAACTATTTAGCTATCATTATTCAAAATAAAAGATAAAAGGGTACAACAATTGAAAAAATGATTTTAGAATTACAAGTTTGAAACTAGAGCATTCTTCTTTAAATAAAACAAAATTTATATTTGAGAAATCAACAAACAAACATTTACAGTCTGTAGCTTATCCTCCTTCCTCATTTTAGGTATTCTTCTTTATCTTCAATAAAAGTCTTCCTTATCTTTACTTTAGATATAATAAAAAAAAAATGGATATGTCTTATGCAAGAAACTCAAAAATGGAGAGTATGACTTTCATGTGAGTGATTGATTGTATTATGTTGCTCGAACAATCTGATTATAGTTTTGGAGGGAGGAGGATGAAAGAAGATGATGATAATGGAGGTTATGGTTTTGGAAAGATTAGGTTCATGGAGGTTAGGATTATGGCTTTTGGATTGAGAGAGAAGCAGTGAGCGAGCGACGGTTGTGTGTGTTAGAATAGTATTAGGTTAGGTTAGAACATATAAGATATAATGTATCATTATACTATACTAACGTATTGTATTATAAGTTATAACATTAAAAGAAATGTACATACAAACATAATATACATAATAATAAATATAAAACCTTGTTTATTGATTACATTCGTGATCCTATTGATTTAGTTTGGTTTCAATACTGTCTCAATTCAGATTTATAAAAAAGATTGAGACTTTTTGATTCAGGTTCAATTCAATTCTTAAAAAGTGTTGTATTATTTTTAAGTTCAAAGCTACTTTCAATATAATTCTTTAGTTTGATTCGAATACTCTAATAATCATATTCAGTCCTAATTATGGCCTCTATTCAAATAAAAATTCTAAAAGTACCTTTCCTTATAGGCATCTCAACTTTCAATTCAAACATCACCCTCAATCCACCTTCTAGCAATAAGTATCAAAACTAAATAAATTAATCCAACTAATATTATTCAATTTGAATTTGAATTATAATTTGATTTTAATTCTTGGATTTAGTTTATTATATGTAAAAGATCAAATAAATCAAATTTATTGAAAATAAAACCAAATTATAAAAATTTGAATCTAAATCAATCTAAAATACATATAATTTTGACCAAATCAAAATTTTATGAACTCAATTCAATTTCGTTTGTAAATATATAATTTTAGATTATTTAGTTTGATTTATTCAATTTAAAAAATTTTCATTCAATTTAATTTTAAAAAATATAAAATTTGATTAATTTAATTGTAGTATAAATGAAACTAAACAAATTGAACTGATTCAATGCTTATCTTTACCACCCTCAACCTACTACTACCTCGCCATCAAATCTTGATATCCCCCACTTCGATTTGACCTTCTCCTCCTACCTCTTCGATGCCCTCTAATCTGTTATCTCCATCTTCCTTTATTTCCTCCACTCCTCTCTTCTCTCCATCACCTATATATCCTTTATCTTTAAAATTCATGGCATAGGGTCTCATGCATGTATACAAACAAATAGATATTTGATAGAAATCTATGGCAAAAATGGACTCTAATAAGCAATTAGTATCTTATCCTACATATACTGTATCTATTCCAATATGATTTTCACAGTAATAATTTGTACACAAAGTCTAATTCAGATTCTTATGTTATGTCTTTCAAGCTTTCTCGTTTATTTTTTGATAATGCATATGATTTATACTTACATAGTATTTAGTTCAATTTTAACTAAAAATTCATTTTATTTACAAATAAATTTCATATAAAATTTATTTGCAAATGAGTTTTTATGTTTGATATACTAAAAAATAAAAATAGAATTCATTTCAAATAAAATAAATTTTATATTTGGCTTAAGTGTATAATTTAATAAAATATTTTATTTCTACAAAAATATATTTATATTGTTTTTTATTTTATAAATATAAAAATAAAAATAAAGGAGAGAGATAAAGAAGGAAGAAAGAGAATAAAGTGTAAGAAAAGAATCTAGACATTTAAGCTCATGGTATTCTTTTGTCATAATAAAGAAAAAATTATAAGTTTAAACTTTATTTGAGAATCTATTAAATTTGACAAATTTTTATTTTATTATATTCAAATTCACTGATTTAATAAAATAAATTTTTATTTATTTCAAACATATAAAATATAAATTTATAAATAAATTTCATAAAAATTATAAAATGTATTTATATTAAACTCGTTGTTATAAAAATTTTCGTTCATATAATAAACACTGACCGATGAAATCTGGTTCCACATAGGACCAAATTGAGTTATTTATTACGAGCATCCAAAAGGTGATTTGAATTTAAAATTTGGATTTATATTTGAGTTTACTAGAATATGTGGTTGATTTGTTGTTTATCTGTCTTCACTTAGGTTGTTGATTTGTTTGTGGTGTATATTCTTCAGCTTTAGTGGTTGTCACGGCCAACTTGAAAAGAGATGATGTTTCTATTTCTATTTGCGGGACATTAATGCTCTTGTGGATCTGGAAGCAGCGGCACTAAAGGTCTTTGAATCCTTCCTCGATTCATTTATGAATTATTTTTCATTTCTCCTTCTTCCTTTTTTATTTTTTTTATTTTTTTGTGGCAATCCTTTTAATTATTCTTCTTCTAATTTCATGATAATTTTCAAATTTTAAAAATTCCTTGTAATTTTTTAAACAGACAATGAAGCTTCCAATAGTCTCAGATATGGCTTAATTTGATTGCGCTGCAAGAAACATCAGCATTTTGTCAATGATATTAGTCTGACATATTGATTTTCGCTAATTAATTAAACGATGTGCCTATTTTTATCATAAAAAAAATAACACATACTTAAAATTAAAAAAAAATATAAAAACACAGAGTATTGTATTTTTTCTAAAAATTATTAAATAAAATGTTCAAATAAATAACTAAAAATAATATTAAAATTATTATTATATGTCTAAAAAAATATTATTTACTTAATCCCATCTTTTGTAATAAAATTTTAATTTTATTAATATAAATAAATACATTTTAAATAATAAATTTAATTGACTATATATAAATAACAACTTATGTTAATTGTGTTAACTTTGATACTAACAAAAATAATCGATATTTATTAATAAATTTGTTCATTTAATTATATTAAAGTCAATTTCAAATTTAAATCTCAATCAAAATCAAATTAATCAAAAAATTAATTAACATTTAAGAAATTTTTTTTTGATAGAATGTTCGAGTTTCACTCTAATATATATATATATATATTTTAATGCAAATAATTAAATTATACATTTCATATATGTACATGATTAAAATTTTCAAAAATTATCATCAGATAAAAAAGAATAGAAAATCTCAACAGGGCTGAAATTTAGATTGCATTCTGTTGTTTTTCGCTGCAGATATAACTTAATAACATGTATTAATCATCTATGTCAAAATTTAAATTCAATTTTTTTTTGTTTCTAACTAAAAAAATTGTAATAATTAGGGGAGATATTAATGGGCAGTGTGGTCAAACTGACAAAGGCATAAAATTATACATGGACTCGAATCTCTTATTCTCTTTTGAAATACATAAAAAATTATAAATTAAAATCTATATGCTAGTTTTTTTTTTTTGTTTTCTTCTTCTTTTTCAAAAAAAAAATCAATTCTTTTAAAAAATAAAAACCACACTGAACTTATCCCCTTTAGACTCTTAGTACTACTATAAATATATAATTGAATTTGATCAATTATATATTTAAGATTCATTTGACACTAGTTTAATCTAGCTATTTGGCTAGGTTTTATTTTAAATTTTATCAATTTAATTTGAATTTGAATTTGAATCATTAAAAAATATATATAATAATCATTAAGTTAAGCTAGGATATTTGAATATATCATAGAATTAAATTGGAGTTCACACTTACAATTGAATTAAAGTTGAATTTCAAAATCAAATTGAGTTCAAGTTTTATAGAGTTTTGACTTCACTTTATTGCATTCTAACTAGAAAGTCATGTATAATTTTACTATATTTGAGGAAATCGTTAACTTCTGTTAAGGTTATATATTTATTTTTTTGATTTAAATTTCAAAATGTTAATTCTCATGAAAGTAACTTCCTTTATAATAAGAAATTTTAGGAGGTTTTTTTTTTTTGAAGAATTAAGTTTTTCAATGTTTGTTTTGTACAATTTTTTTAATAATGTATAACAATTTTATGTGCAATACATTCACTGCTTTTTCAAATGGAAAACAATAATTTTCATTTATGAAATATTAAATATAAAAATATCAATATATATAAAAAATTAAAACTTACAATCCATAACATATTATATTGACACCAAGTATGTTGAATTTGATTTGAAAAATAAATAATTTCTTTTACAAAAACACAATCATGTTGACAAAATATTGAACTTTGCATAACAATGAGAACTACGTTTCACTCAAAGGTTATATCAAGCCACAACTCAACATTTTTATCTTTAAATGAGTTTTGTTGAATTAATATAAATAACTTATTGGTCTCTTTAATAATATTATAAATCAATCTCATAAAATGAATAATAATAATTTTCATACAAGATGTTATTAAAGCTTGCAATTTATAACACATTATATTAACATCAAGTATGTTGAATCTGATACGAAAAGTAAATATCTTTTTTTACAAAAACACAATCATATTGACAGAGTATTGAACTTTGTATAATAGCGAAAAGCTCGTTTCACTCAAATGTTATACTAAGTCACAATTCGACATTTTTGTCTTCAAAAAAGTTTAATTAAATTATTATAAATCAATCCCATCAAGGGATATTAATAACCTCCATAAAAGAGGAACCAAACTTTTATAAAAATATAACTATAAACTCCCATCAAAATCACAAAATAAACAAAAAAAATTAGAAATCTATAAAAATAAATACAAATTTATATTATTGATATGAAAATAGATAAAATAGTCAAAAAAATAATAAAATTATGGACTACTGTCAATAATTTAGCTGATAATAGTCCCAAATGATGAATAAAAACAATTTTAAAGAAAAAGCGAGAAAGAAGACCACTAAGCTTTATGGCACTGAGAAAAGTTATGTTTTGATTATAGCATTACAAGTAAATACATTCATTATTTTTCTAATAGCACATTATAACATAAAATGTCACTCCAAAATTGTTAATGTCATTAATATCTCGATTATATATAACTGAATTTACTTAAAAAAATAATCATAAAATATTTCATATAATAGTTTTATTGACCATTCCTTAATAAATTACTTTATGCTTGGCGAAGGAGTTAAATGATAAAAGAGAAATATAAGTTTGTCTTGATTTTACATTTTTACTCATTGAAAAATTATACTTTTTAAAAATCAGATTTGTTGGATTAGGGTAGTTAACTCTAAGTTTTGAACCTCTTTTGATATTGACAAAAATGATTGATCAATTCTAATGTTTCAATTTAGTGTTTTTTGCAGTTTTTTTTATTAGTCTTTAAGTTATAAGATGGATAAAGATCTTAGTTTTTAATTTAGTGAAAGTTTGGTGTAATATTGAAAACACATTTGAAAGATAGTGGAACACCCAATTTCTAAGAATTTAGGAGTAGATGTAAGGTTGTTTATATCCGAATCACTATAAATTATGTGTTTCTTTCACACTTATTTCTCTTTTCTCTTTTCAATTTTAATTTTTATATACCAATACAACCCCCTTCTTTCTTGGTGCCTACGACCAACAAGATTTTTGACAAATTTTTATTTTTTAGGAATAATATGCATCTTCTGTTATGGAATAAAAAATATATTTTAATTCATAAAAACACACAATATAAAAATAAAAGTATAAAAGTAGGGTAAGCTAAATAGAAATGAACTAATCAATTTGGTTTGGTTATTTTTTTTAGTTTGGTTTGCTTTATTTTTTTTTTAAATATGAAGTAATTTTAGTTTAGTTTGGTTTTGAGCATAAAAATTTAGATAAATAGAATCAAAATTATAATATTTATCATTAAAATATTTAAATATACTATAACATATTTATTGCATATTTTATATTATTTAATTAATTTATAATAAAAATAAATTATTTTATTAGTATTTGTGTAAAATATAGGTATATTTTTAAAATAAATAATTAAAATTAGAAAATAAATTTAATTTAACTTAAAAATTTTTAAAATAAAAACTAAAAAAAATCAAGTCTAACCAAATCAAAATAAATTGATTGATTTCAATTTGGTTAGACATTAAAATTTGATTCATTCAATTTAATTCTTTTAAAAAATTCAGTAAATGATTCAATTTGAACCAAATTGACTATTTGAATATCTCTGTACATAAGCGCATAACTTATTAAAATAATATATATATATTTTTAGTAATCTCTATAAATGAATTGATAGAGTAATACAAATTTTCATTTTGATAAAGTAATGCAAATTGTTTGTTAATGAGCACATTTTATTAGGTGCTTATTTTTAAAAAGTTTAACGAACTAATTGTCCAAAAAATATTGAATTTTTGTCTGAAATGAAACTGATTAATAACTCTCAATAAAGGAAATAAAAATAATAAAAAGCACATAGATTTTAATAAATTTATACATATAAAAGGCATTGATTAAATCTAACTAAATTTAAAAATTATTTTAAAAATATAAAATAAATAATAAAAAGAGAAGAAAAATTACTATTGGTCAATAAATAGTCATGATGGCTCAAAATAATTTAAAAAAAGGAAGAAAAAAAATAGAAGGATGAAAGTGGATTGGATGAGAAATTCTAATATAGGTTAAGTTTAGTTAATTGGAAAAAATCATTTTTATAATTCTCTAATTTTATTGATGATATTTCATAAATTTTTTGTAATTTTATGTCTAAAATATATTATTTAAATTCTTTTTTATTAGGTAATTCATATCTACCAGTTTGCAGAAGAATTTTGCGGATCGGAGACAGTGACTTTTTAATGGATTATAAACTTTCTTTAAAACAAACAATTAAGGTCAGTCCATCCTCAGTAGTCGTTCAACTGACTCTACGGCATCGTTTCAATGCAGGCATGCATGCTAAAATATTTCAAAGAAAATCTCTTTTAAGTATTATATGGAAACCGTGATGCCGACATGGCACTCGTTCTTTCTAAATTCCAAATTAGTATTTTTTTTTAACAGTCTTTCCAAATTAGAAATGGCAAACTCCTAAAACCACGACATTCGCTGCGTTGCCCTAAAACCCCGTTTCTCCGGCCCGAACACATGGGGAGCAACCAGAACGGCGATCATATAGTCAATAGAAATGGCGGCAGAGGAGAAGCAGGACCACCAGCGGCAGCTGTGGACAAAGGCGTGGATTTCGCCAACTATTTCTGTACCTACGCCTTCCTCTACCACCAGAAAGAGATGCTCTCTGATCGAGTCCGCATGGACGCTTATTACAACTCCATTTTCCAGAACAGGCGCCACTTCCACGGCAAGACGGTGCTGGATGTAGGGACGGGGAGTGGCATTCTCGCAATATGGTCTGCTCAAGCAGGGGCAAGAAAGGTATATGCTGTGGAAGCGACTAAGATGGCTGACCATGCCCGGACGCTTGTCAAAGCGAATAATCTTCAACATGTTGTTGAAGTTATTGAAGGCTCCATAGAGGATGTTAACTTGCCGGAGAAAGGTTTATTATGTCCATTGTTATTAGTTATTATTTTGTTGGTTGTTGTTATTGTTATTAATGTTTGATTAAAGTTTTTTAGTTAATTGAATGTGGTTTTGATCAATGGAAGTTGATGTGATTATATCGGAGTGGATGGGGTACTTCCTTCTCCGTGAATCTATGTTTGATTCTGTTATATGTGCTCGTGACCGCTGGCTCAAGCCAACTGGAATCATGTGAGCATTTCTGTGTCTTTTTTTTTTTGTTTGTTTTTGGTTAATTTGGCTCCGGACTTGCAATCTGACAGTCCTGAAGAAGACTCCTGTACCACCGAACTAAGGGCTAGTTTTGATTGACTCTGTAGTTGTTGTAATGACACAGGTATCCAAGTCATGCCCGGATGTGGATGGCACCGATTATATCTGGGTTGGTTGATCAGAAAAAGAATGATTACAATGGAGCAATGGACGATTGGTATCATTTTGTGGAGGAGACCAAAACTTACTATGATGTTGATATGGATGTTTTGACTAAGCCTTTCAGTGAAGAGCAGAGAAAATACTATCTGCAGGTCAGTACCTGGTCCAATGGTTAGGCTCATAACAACAGTTTGACAATAACATATAAGCTCACAATCTTGCATCCTGTGGTTCAAACTTGATTCCTGTTAGTTGGAAACCCGAGTTCAGACATAACATCTGGTTTGTTATTTATTTCTTATTGTTGGTTCTGTTCACAATTGTAATTGTGGATGTACTCGTGTAGTTATGCTATGTAATATGTCTAAAACTATCTTTATGGCAAATTCCTATTGGTGGAGCATCAGTCACCATAGCATGTTGTCCAATCTGTCAAAACCATGGGTGGAAGACTGGTTACCTAATACTTATGCTGTAGCCACTATGCTAAGGGAAAACTGTCTGGCTACACATACTCAGATCATAATGTACACTAAAATAAAAGAAGAAAACATGAAATAGAAAATGAAAAACGAAACACTTTAGTCCACAAGTGTTAAACTGCTAGTTTGATGGGTGTTTATAACGATGGCAGGCCAAATGCCCTACCACTAATTTTACTTTTTTATGTATCTCCTTTCTGTAAGTGAATTGTGAATTGGTCCCTGTTATTCTTTTTGGTTTATATCTTAAGAGGACTTGCTATGAATTTTGTGTAGACATCCTTGTGGCAAAACCTTCATCCACAGCAAATTATAGGGACAGCTGCCGTTGTAAAGGAGATAGATTGTTTAACAGCCACTGTTGATGAAATCCTTGAGGTCAGATCAAACTTTTTGTCATCAATCACTGTTGAAAACACAAGACTCTGTGGATTTTGTGGATGGTTTGATGTTCACTTTCGAGTAAGCATCGGTGACCCTTATTTTAGTGGCTTGTTAAGTCTCAAGCACCAGCAATAATGTAACTTCCTTAATTTTCTTGAACCATCAGGGAAGAATGGATGATCCAGCTCAGCAAGAGATTGAATTGACAACTGCTCCTAGCATAGATAATGGCACACACTGGGGTCAGCAGGTATGAATAAAGAAAGCCATGATATTATTCACTTATAAAGTAGAAACATGTAGATGTCTAAGTTGTTAAGACTGATTTTGAAACAAGCAACTGTGGAAAATTTATTCAAGAATTATGTTACAGCAAGGAACAGTCAATATGTCACGTAGACCATGGATTGAAAGAGTTATGCAACATGAGTTCAGTTGCTTATTACATAGCATTGTATTGATCCCATTTGCTGGGTTTTCTTTATTTGTAATGTGTTTCCTTCCTCAGCCAACTAGTGTGGTGGGCTTTCTTTTCTGTTTTTTCTTTCCTAGGAACTAAAGGCGCATCAGAATGATGCCATATATATATGAAAAAAGAGAGAAAAGAGTTGCAACTTATGAGCTTCCAATGTGTTGTCAACGCTAAGCAATTTTGTTAGGAGCCTGAAGATTAAAACAATACAAAGCGGATTTGAAAGATAAAGATGTGTATTTTAGTGTAGCTTCACATCAGTTTGTTTATCAATTAGCGGGTAGTAATTTTGCATTGGGAAGTTACAAACTTATGATAGCTTCTATTGGTTCTTTGTATTTAAGTAGAAGTAGAAGATTATGGAGGGGAAGATAAGAGTACTTTTTCTTGGATTAGTCTGTTAGAGATCGAACAAACCTTTGTTATCCTGTTCTTTTAGTATTTAAAGAGATTGAAGGTTTCTCTCTTAATGAGCCATTAATAGTATCGTAAATCTTTCTTTGTTTCAAATCGTTTGCAAAAGTTTCAAACCCCACAACAAGATCCATTCTCTGGAACAAATTTACCCTTGCATTTTTTCTGTATGCCATCATTATCTCCTTGTGGCGTTAACCGTTTATATATTGATGGTTCATTACTTCCCCAGTTGCATCGCTTTTATTTAATGTTTGTGTCTATTTGACAGGTTTTCATCTTTCATCCTCCTATTCGCATCAGTGAAGGGGATAATTTGAGTGTTCTTTTTACAATGAACCGTTCAAAGGAGAATCATAGATTGATGGAGGTTGAGATTGGCTGCGAAATCAGACAGTCTTCTGGCAAACCACTTCCACCACTCAGAAATAAGTTCTATATTGAGTGAGGAAGGAAATAGCTGACATGTTGGAAGTTTGATCATGAATGAAGGTATAGCTTGTAGGTTCTCTTTGTCATAACAATTAGCAACAAAAGATGCTTATAATGCTGAAGCCCTGGGTGCTATTATTTTCTTAGATTCAATTTTCTGGGTTTTGTGGTCTTGATTTTGATTTCTGCATCAGATATTATTTGAAGCCTCTAACACATGCAATCAACTTGAAATGGCGTGGAGGGCATTGCATCAATCAGATGTAACTCTAATCGGTTGTTGGGTTGTTTTTTAGACATTTTTTTTGTAAATAAAAAAAAAAAAAAGCCATTCAAAGTCAGAAGTTTAAAGAAATTGGTATAGAGTCATTCAAAAATCAAGATATGAAAAGCTGATGGCATTGATCATTCTCACTAGTCATTAGCAACATAGAGATTTTATCATTTGTATCTCCAATTTTGTGAATAACCTTCCATATCAATTCAGACAAGGTTAAGAAATTTAGTTGAACTGCTTAGATGATACTTGATGTGCCTAGCTATGGTATATGATAAAGTTTCTTGCCATTCCTGCCTGTCTTCATTAGTTGACAAGTGGAAGCATATTCTCTCACTTTCTTTTCTCGAAAATTATTCTCTCACTTTCTTTTCTCCCTTTCTCACTTTTTGGGTTTCTTTCCTCTCTTTTTCTTTTCATATGTGTGGGAGAGGGAAGGGAGCTCTGCTAATTTTCCTGTCTAACTAAACTATTTTCTGCTGTCAGAGTCTTCATAAGGACAACAAGCAGCCTTGTGTTCTGATGCTGATTGCACTCTCAGATGAGATAGTCCCCTCCCCACTTTTTAGGTTTCTTTCCTCTCATTTTTGGATCTATTTTTGATCTTGTATGCTCTGAGCTGTGCTGCTGTGTTTCTACAATTTCACTTGGATGTGCAACATTATGTGTTTTTATTACAACCAAAACATTTGTGTGTTTCCTTTCTTGTTCCCTAACCCAACCTTCCATTTTGCCCAACAATTGGATTGAGAGAGGAGGAAGGGTTGGAGGCACATTATTGCAGTTGACCAGCAGTGGTTTCAAGACAAATCATCTTATATGATAGAAAAATGACATGTTTGATTTAAATTGTGCTGATATAGCTGAATCTGGGTATCATATTGTTTTACATGTATTGCACGTAAAAAATGCTGAACCTCGCTTCTGTCCGTGATCAGTAAGGATTGGGTATGCTTTTCCCTGATTGCATCTGAATCACAGGGATGCCTTAGCCGCTGTGTTATGCGGGCTGGCCTAATTTTCTCTTAAATTTTATCTGAAGGTAAAAAGGGTTAAAATATAAGGGTGGTGTTCTGAGTTTGTGCAGCTTACTTTTGACCACTGAAGTGTTGCAACTTGTACCTATAATTCAGATGCTTAACGAAAATTTTGGTTTGATTTGAAATTGACTTCGACTAGAAAATTGGATAGGGTGACATAGCCTCAGAAACAAATACGCTGTATGCATCTTCTGCTTTTAGTAACTTAAATTCGACTATATTATAGATTTTAACATAATTTGTTTTAAGTGGAGCAAGAAGTAGAAGGAAGACAACTTTAAAGTATTTAACTAACAAACAACATTAGCAAAAACGCATCCTGTTCCATGATTCTTTCCTTTTTCATTTATTAATAATAATGCAATATTTATGGTTTTGTTTCATATAAAAAAAGTTCATATATTGTCTACATTATTGGATTCCAACACCCCACCAAAAAAAAAAAGTGAAAAAGGTTCCGTAGATTCTGAACTTAAATCACATGCTCATGCACAAACTTTCATTACAGCAGCAGCTTAGCTATAACCGTTGAAATTCATGCCAATCTCGAGTGTCAGCCAATAAAAAGTCCACAAGATAAGCAGTCATCCCTGTCTCGTAGCGTTGTTGGCTCTGAAGCAAAGTTTCTTCCCCTGAAACTCCGGGTTGGAACACCAATTCACCATCCTTAGATTACATCTGCTGATCTGTTCCCCTCAGCTCACCTTCTCTATTTCATTGTTCTTGTTTTTGTGGAGGAAAGAGAAAACAAAACAAGAACAAACTTTTCTTGTTCTTATATTATATTGAAGAATGCATAGGTCGTATAGCACTTCTCGAGCCTCCGATGAGATTTCTGTCAACTTCTCGCTGGACGCCTTGTCGTCTCCTCCGAAGACAACAGCTTCTTCTACTCATGACCTGCCAGTATACAACAATCCCATCTCTGATGCCATCAAGAAGGAAGTTGGTCTGCATCACAAGTCACTCGGGGAAAATGCTGTTCACCTCATCCCTCTCGTTCTCTTCCTATGTGCTCTCATTCTCTGGGTTTTCTCTTATCCTGCTATATATGAATCATTCAAGTCATTGTAATTGTAATATTGTTCATGTTGGTATCATCATATAACGTTATATATTCGGATTTTCAGATTCATTCGGATAGATAGTCAGTCGAAATGAAGTTTGATTTGGATTTGTCGCTATGTATCTTTTTTTCTGAAAAAATAAAATTTCATTTAAAATACAAATTTCAATGGACCTTCATTTCATTTCAATGATGTAAGTATCCAAATTTATGTGAACTAATTTTGGCTTTGCTCAGATGGGTCACATATATACCATTCAATGGACATTTTTTTAAATATGATTTTTTCAATATTAGTCACATACATACCTCTCAATGGAATTGTTTTCTCACATGCTTAAAAACATGACATTTGAGATTAGTTCCTTGTATAAATTTGTAGCCTTAAATAATAAAAAGTTGTATCATTAAATAATTGATTACAAATTTTTTTCTATGAGAATACAACATTTATTACAGGTACTACAATATTGTGAGAGTTCAAATTTATCATATTATTATGTCAAAACTAATAAATTATACATAGTTGCAGAATCTAAACGAGTAATTTTTCTCTAATATAAATTAATGTCTTTTCTGATGGTTAAATATGAGAGTTTAGAAGTAAATGTGAAATTTAAATTTTATTAAAAAAATCTTTCTCAAATATTAAAAGCTCATAAATATAAAATAAAAAAATATATAAAAAATCCCTTATGCAAAAATAACCAAATTTCCTAATAGAGTTAATTGATTTGATTGTATGCATCACCTCAATATTTTTTTTTTCTTCTTGTTTTCAGAGTATTATAAAAAATGATAATAAAGTCTCGCTAAAGAAATACAAAAATTAATAAAAATTTTAAAAGTCACATTGAAAAAGGAAGAAAATGAAGAAGTTAGTTAAAATTCAAGTGGTAGATTTTGGTTCGAAATTATTCCTATTATCTTTAAATATTTAATATGAAACTATTTATATTATCAATAACTTTTTGCCCTACAAAAATATGGGAATCATTGGACACAAGTATCTGCACAGAGGCATATTGAAACAGGAAAAATATATGGTAATAATGAGACAAGCAAAAAGGCTATATTAACAAGAAAAAAAGGGTGATGGAGAATAAAGAAGAGTGTTATGAGATCCAATAGTTTGCTTATGGTTTTAAGTTACAAAGTGCCTTCTTCTGCAAAATTTGACGTTCGCTTCCAAGCAAAACATATCAACGAAAAACGAACAGCTGACAATAATAGCGATTTCTCAACTTTACATTCCAACAGACATGACCAAACCATTGGATTGAAGGTAGATTCGAGATACAAGATACGGGTCGGGTCGGACCTAATTTGATTTATGTCAATTTAAAATGTGGGCAGATCAATATTGAGTCAGATGTAAAGAGTATTTTGAGGTTATAATTAATTTTAAAATATAATAAAATAAAATTATTTTTTAATAATTCAAATAATGGGTTAAAATATTAAAAATCCTTTAATGTTAACATAATTATATTAATCTGTGTTTGAGTCAGACAGGCAAAAATCAACAGCTATTCAACTCATCTCTCTCTCTCTCTCTCTCCCTTATGAAAAAAAAACAGATGATCTCGATAAGTATACAAAATGCAGAGAGAAAGAACAATCAAGGAGATAATAGATATTTTACCAAATCAAGTCTCTTCACTGAAATAAATTCGAATTAGACATCAACAAGATTGCTAAGGTGATGAAGCTGAGGAATTGAGTGGGTCGATATGAAGAATCCAAAGGATTTGATAGAGGGTGGTGTTTTGCGATTAATTTCAGTTTTTTGTTATGTGTTATAAAAATATTTTTGTTTTCAGTTGTGAAATGGAAATGAGATCCGAGTGCTGGACAACGCCAAGAAAAATGTGAGGCCTATTTTTCAAATATTTTTAAAATTAAAGATGAAGTAGTATCTTATGCTCAAAAACTGAGATTTATAATATTTTACTCTTAAATAATTTAATTAGATTATTGCAATACTCTGACGAATCAGTAAATCAATTTAGAATTTGATTGAATTGGACTTTTGAGAACTTATGAACCATTTTGAGTTCATATGATTTCAAATTACTTTTTCATATTTGGATAAAAAAAATTTGTTTACCTCTAATTGAAAAAATAAAAATCAGAATATTTCATACAATAATTAAATTCACCACAACATTGAGAAAAAAGAATATATGAATACATGTTTAAGGACACAAGAAATAAAAATTGGGGAAAGTTAGAATATTGAGGAGTTTGAAGATAATAGATGGAAGAAAAGCATAAGCACAAGGAAAAAGTGACTTGATGCCTTTGAATTGGCAATTGAACAATCTATGAACTACATTTCCACGTTTGTAACATGATTAATATAATCTCAAATTTTATTTTATTTTTAAAGAAATATTAAATGGCAACCTTTAGCTTCTGATGCTGGACATGGTCATGTGATTGAGAAGATATTATGCATAAAATTGTAAACCCAAACCTATTATCAAACCCCTTTAGAGATTGTCTTATAAAATCTGCCTATTGACAAGTTCTTTGCATTCAGTTTACAGTCAAACCTAGCAATTGGCCGCCATTAAAAAATTCAAGTATTTAGCATGAGGAAAGCTTTGACCTTGGTTCTCCTAGTGCATCCCGCAACAATTATGCATTTTGATTTTCTTTTTTTTTAAGAGATTTTCTTCTCTCTGTATATATATATAGTTTAATTTATTCAATTATTTTCACTTGTAAACATTATATTTATTAAAAAGAAAAAATAAGAAATATTAAATATTTTATTTTATTGAGGTAATTAAATATTTTATTTTTAATTTAGAAAAGATACTTTTATGTAAAAAAAATAAAAATAAAAATAAAAATAAAAATGTATCACTCGATTTGACCTAATATTCCTTATGATCAGACACCTGACCCACCAAATTGAAGCGAAACAAACCAAATCAGGTTATTTCATATTGGGATGGATTCATCGCCCAATCCTTTGCCGGTCCATATCTATTCAAATATTCTCAACCATTATGCTATACATTCGGCTATCCAGCATTTACCCTGAGGCACAATAACTTGGACACCATAAATATATCTACAATACCTGAATTTATTGTAGATAAGTTTAAATTTCAATTATTTATGAAAATATATCAATTGATAGAAAATAATTTGGATAACATATTAGTTATTTTTTTAAAAAATGTGCTGCTTCATTATCAAAATACAAATAATAGTCTAAATACCATGTGGCAGAAAATGAAGCTCAAATCATGCATCATTTTGGAGTTTATATTAGAAGTACAGTTATCTTTGTGTACAGATACATTACATAACATTTTTGAGTCATCAGATCAAATAAAGATTGAATAATAATAATAATAAAATAATTTTATAATCAATGGCTGATATTAATTCGTTATCAAAATCAATGATTAAGATTACCAAGCACTATTCACTTACAAATATTTTCCCCTCATAAACTTACCACTTTTTCTATCAAAAATAATAACTTTCTAACTCAAGAAATTAGTCAATGTTATTTGATTGAGTATCTTTACAACTAATAGTCATGAGAAAGCGACCTCTAATTATCATGCTATTTTCATAATGTTTTGTAAAGCTGGCAATGATTTATTCAATTAAAAAAAATTGATTTGAATTTATCTAAAATTAAAATCAATCTATATCCACACTGTTTGAAAATTTTAAGATCAAATTTGATTGGATTTAACTCGATTAATTATCTATCCAAATAGTGTTCATTAGGGGTTTAACTGAAATAATTCAAATTTATTAGAGTTCAATTATTAAAAAATTTTAAAGAAATAATATATATATTATTTAATTAAAAGATTAAAGTATAAGTGATTTAATTTAATTTAACACAAATTTTAAAAAAATATTCTAATATTTATTTGAACTTTCTATTCCATATTGACTTGATAATTATATTCAATATATAATCCAAAATGATTTAATTTAAATTTTTCTAAAAAAAAAAAACTCAATTCGAACATCAAACTCCATCTCCAATTATGTGTAACAAAGTTCTCATTCTTCCAATCTTTTATAGGGGAAGGCAATTTTTTCTTTTTCTCAATCCAACCTTTAGTTAATAAATGAGCTTAAATTTTATCTAATTCTACTAACATAATTCCATATAATACAAATATATAATCTATATACAAATATAATCGATAAACTTTGTATTGTTATGTTGGATTTTAAAAAAAATTACATTGATATTAATCTTAAATATTCTTATGTGAGAAATAAAACACAACAACGATAAATGTATACAAAATTCTGACTCGTGCATAATCAATTAGCCTCCTTAATTATTTTACATTATGGCAGAATAAAATAATAAATTAAAAATAAAGACATACCAAATCCAAGATTCATGGAGTTTGAAATGCTCTATATGAAATAAATATCACATTTACTCTCCTTAATTATTTTACATTATGGCCGAATAAAATAATAAATTAAAAATACAGAAATACCAAATTCAAGATTCATGGACTTCCAAATGCTCTATATGAATTAAATATCACATTAGTTTGGCTTGATTTAGTTAATTATATGTATTTACGAAATCTTAGATTTTGAATTCAACACCTTTCATCTTTTTATAGTTCATGAAAAAAAGAGAAATTAAAACCGTTAAAATTTATAATAAATTATCCAAAAAATTTTCGAATTACATGTAATTTTCAAATATATCTCAAATTTTGTTTGTTACGAATAAAGTGCATAAATTTAAATTTTCCTTTTTAGGTTCATCTTTTAGCTAGATTTTAGGTTCCTGTAATTTCTTGAATGATCTAATCATATTAAAATTTAATTTTAAGACTAACAACATTTTTCAGACTTACAAAATTTGATTGATTTAACTTTTTCAAGCTTTTTGAAAATTTTATATTGATATTAATCTTAAATATTCTTAAACAAGAGATAAAACACAACAAATATATACAAAATTCTGATTCATATAGTAAATTGCTTTCCCTAATTATTTTACATTATAACAAACTAAAATAACAAATTAAACATAAAGAAATGCCAAATCGAAGAATCATGGAATTTGAAAAGTTTTTTGTGAAATAAACATTACATTACATAGTTTGACTTGACTTTAGTTAATTATGCATATCTTCATGAAGTTTTAAATTTTGAGTTCAACACCTTTCATCTTTTTATAATTCACAAAAAATAAAGAGATATTAAAATTATTAAAATCTATAATAAATTATAAAAAACGCTCAAAATTTCATGTGATTTTTTTATTGCTTATCAATAAAATGCATAAATTTAAATTTTATTTTTAAATTTATTATCTAGCTAGGTTTCAAAATTAATATTTAGACTAACAAATTTTTTAAAATAATAAAATTTGATTGATTTAATTTTTTTTATCAAATCTCTTAAAAATTTTTAAAATTATAAATTGTAATTTATTTTTATTAATAAAAATCTAAAATTATTCTTTTTATTTTGCTTGATAAAAAATTAGACTTAAATAACCAGAGAATTATTTAAATATGTGCTAGACCTAGAAATCTAAGCTATTTGAATATTTAGTATTTGATTATTCAATATTTTATTTTTTAGAGTTAAAAAAAGTGTGAAAAATTTTTTAGACAGAAAAATTTTAGTTGATTTTAATTTTTTTCTCAAATTTCTTGAAAAGTCAAATTTAACTTTATTATTTTAGAAGTTAGAAATTATTTTTCTAATAAAATATAAAAATTAATTTTTATATTACTTGACTAAAAATTAGACTTAAATATCCTAAAAATTAAAAGCATTATTTTAATTAAGATAAAAAAATAATTTTATGTCTACTTAGACCAATTGAAGATGTTAAAAAATTTAAAATTTAACTAAAGAATAAATTTAAAAGAAAAAGTAAAATTTATATAATTTATTGATAAGAAACAAAGTTAATATACATTTGAAAAATTGTACTAATTTTGAAATTTTTTAATAATCTTTTAATTAACTAGAAAAAATAGAATAAAATTTAAATTAAAAAATATTTTAATAATTAAAAAAGAAAGAAAAAAAAAATAGAAGAGTAAATAAAATACAAACACACCATAAGATTAATTAATATGAAAGACTTAATCTCAATTTCTTCTTCCACCTCAACGAAGCTATTGCTGGGTTGGGCAATTGGCAACTTGTCGTAGAAACTATACTATACCATATTCTCTTTTCTTTTTTTTTTTTTAAGTTAAATTTTTGTCCCTTTGCATAATAATAACAATATAATAACAACACCAAAATTCCATAATCAAATTAACATAAACAAAAACCAGAACCACAGCATCAACAATCCTTCAAACAAACGCACAATCCCCAGCAGACTACGAGAACAAGGTATGTTCTAATTTTGAATCTCTTCCTTTCTTTTTTTAAATTAATTCCATTTTATAATAATGACGATAATAATAATAATACTAGATATGCCATTCATATTGAATTTTCTATTTTTTTTTCCAAATTTGTTTCTGGAGTTTTTAATGTTGAATTCTTAGTGTCGCATACAAGTTTAATTTTTTTTCTTTCTGTTTAGGTATTGTTCAGTCTGTCTTTTATTTTTTTTTTTTTCTCCTTTTGTTGGGCTTGACCTCTGTTTGGTTGCTGAGAAAACGGAAAAAAAAAAACAAAGATAGATTTTTTTTTTTCTTTTAAATCCCGTTTTCATGTAATTTGGTGTTTTGAAAATAGAAATAAAACTTCAACTTAGTGAAATACCAATTACAGGATTGATTCTTAACTAATTTTTGGTTTCTCTGTTTCTGCTGCTGAAATTTGATTATCTAAGTGATTCATGATTATGATTCCCTTTTATTTTTCCTGCATTTTCTCACCAACCAAACAAAGAGTTCGTTTTCTGTCTTTCATTCTCTGATCATTACTGAATCTGCTAAGTAATGGTATCAGCATCTCTTTTCTCTTCTTCTGCCTTTGTTGTTGTTGTTGTGTTTTTGGTTTCTAAAAATGAAAATTGTATTATATATATATATGTATATTTTTGAATCTTCTTTAACTTTTGGATAAAATTTAATCAAATGACATGGTGATCGAAGTATTTTGGCTTAAAAGATCAGAGAAATCAGAGGCCTGTTATTAGCTGAACAAACTATGCTAACCAAATGGGAGGAGGGGGGAATTGTTGATGTCTCTGTCTGGATGTCTAGACATGCTTTGAGTCCTGCTAGTTAGATATCTTTGTTTTATAGATATGCGTTGATTCTTAACTGCGTTTACTTATTGAATAATGTCAAAGGTATTTTCTTCCAAATTCCCCTTCTGTCCCATCAATTGTTTGATCACTAACAACTACATTGAACTCTCCTCGTACTATAATCGAATTTTAGTTTTGCATTACAAATGCAAATATTTCCCTCATTAACTTCTTGGTTCCACTTTATTTCTAATATTCCCTTGAACAGGTTTGTGAAATTGTAGCAATCATGAGATTTAAGAAAGGGAGTAAAGTGGAAGTCTTGAGCAAAGAAGGCATACCTTCACGTTCTTGGCGTTGTGCTGAGATTATCTGTGGTAATGGCCACACTTACACAGTTAGATATGACGGGTATTCAGACACCAGTAATGAGACAATAGTGGAGAAGATATCTAGGAAAGCTATTAGGCCTCGCCCTCCATTACCTGAAATTGCAGAAAATTGGGTTCTGGGTGATATAGTAGAGGTATTTGGGGATTTTTCTTGGAAAATGGCAACAATATCTAAGGTGTTAGACAAGGAATACTTTTTGGTCAGGATACTTGGATCGTCTCTTCAATTCAAAGTGAGAAAATTTGATATCCGGATACGACAATATTGGCAAGATGACAAATGGACTGCAATCGGAAAGGTACTTCCCTCCTGAATAAATCTTTTCATTTCCATTATAAGTTTCTTCTGAATTTTTTTCATTTGTTTCAGTTGAATTTTGATATTATTCTGAGTTACTATCTAAATATAAATTTTTTGAGTAGGTCAAATTTTCTGTCTTGCAAAATGTGGACAAGAATTTCGCTGTAAATTTGTTCCTCCATAACTTTTATGTCTAAATCACAGGCATTTATTTATAGTTCTGGAATTACATTGGTCATCTTTTCATCTTTAACTAGCTTTTCCATTAGCTCTTGAAAAACAACATATTCATGAAACTTACTTCATGTTGATTTTACATATGTGATGATTATCTTCATTTTTTATGCCCAGGGTTCTGGCAGTTGTGAAGATGCAAAGCCTGATGAAAATTCAACTCTGAAGTGTCAGCGAAACTCTCTGAACAATGTTCAAAGAACAAAGGCAAGATTAAATGTTCATGTCAAGCATGATTGCTTTTCTATCATTAACAGGGAGAAACTCCAGGAATCCAATATTGTTTCCTGTAGAACTTTGAAGAGAGGACCTTGTGGCTATAAACAGGTTGAATCGTATGGTGGTACTGTCCAAAAATTTAGAGCAGTTGAGAAAGAGGGCAGGCTGCATCGAGTGATTGCTGCAAATCAATCCTCATTTCCTGAACAGGTAGATGATATTGCTTTCCCAAAAGAAATGGTGGGTGAAAAATTCTTACGCTCTTCTTTTAATAACCTAACTGGGCTTTCTGAAATGGATATGGAGAGAAGAAAACAAACAGGCGCTGTTGGATATTCATCTGCAATAGAATTAGAATCCAATGGTGAAGATAGTATTACTAGCTCTGTTGGTAGTTGTAGCATCACTAGCAACTATTATTTTAAGTTGCATCATTATGCAGGTTTTACTGAAGACATTGATAGTTGTAGTGATGCAGAATCTTTTTGTCCATGGGGATATGAGGAAGACAATATTCCATTTCCAACAAAAGAGGAATTGGCTGCTGAAATCCATAGACTAGAGTTGCATGCCTACCGTTGCACCATGGGGGCATTGTATGCCTCAGGACCTTTA
Source organism: Omphalea diandra (assembly GCA_949677035.1). Taxonomy (NCBI): domain Eukaryota; kingdom Viridiplantae; phylum Streptophyta; class Magnoliopsida; order Malpighiales; family Euphorbiaceae; genus Omphalea; species Omphalea diandra. Next base: position 13,229 of record CATIWR010058214.1, on the reverse strand, counting down.
AGTTGGGAGCAAGAAGCACTGGTGACGAATCTCCGTCTTTCCCTCCATATATCAAATGACGAACATTTGATGGAGGTCAGAAATTTAGTTTCTGCTGATAATAGCATCCCTTCTAGATGACTGGAATATTTAGAATTTTTTGTTGGTCAATTCATTGTTTTGTAGCTGTAGATTCTGATAAATATTTGGCATGTCTCCTTGTAAGAAGCAGGATAAACTGTTGTTTTCCATTTCTTCCGTTTTAACATATAATGGTCTAGTTTAAATGAATGTACCCGAAAACTTGCAAAGTAATGAATAATTCTGGACTCATCATTGTGTATTAATTCTGCTTTATCATTCCTTTTCTTAGTCCGGTTTCTTTTTCCAGGTTCTCAGTCGATATTAGATGAATGGTAGATATTTACAAATAATTGTGGACAATTTGAGTGTGGTGTCTTTCCAATTGTATTTTAAAGAGTTCTTATATTAAAAGACATGTACATGTAGGTAATTTGACTAAATGGCTGTTGGAATTTCAAACACTTCTAAATGATCCCTCCCCGCCAAACCCCCTCTTTTTCTCTCCCCTAAAAGCATGCAGATAATGTGGAAGATTCTTTTGGTTTTGAAAACCTGAAGAAATAAGAAAGCTGGTTCCTGCTTTCAAATTTTTGTGAACATGCTGCTGGTTTCCTAGTTTTGAGTATCTTGATATTCTCCACAGCAATTGGCATTGCAGCAGTTTCCTTTGAGGACATTATTGATATTTTCTGCTGCATTTTCCAGGGCAAAGTAGGAGGCTTGCACGCCTCACTTCCCAATGTTGAAAGATGATGTTGGGGTTTGCTACATTTTCTTGGTCTAAACGATTGGGCAATTGATTCAGCACTTTATGTTTGGACTCTGCTTTTTGGTAACTTATGTGATTGCCATTGTGAGCCTCACATACTGAAAAATGTTAGACCTGGACGTAGTTGTGCCATAGAATGACCAGATATTTGGATGCTTGGAAGATTTTGTGTTAGACATTTCCTTCATCCATGCATAACACCTCTTGCTTATTTGATTTCTATTGTTAATTGCTAAGTTACCAAATGGAATCCCTTTCTTTCTTGAAATTCTTTTTCCCAATTATCTTTATGGTTTCATTTGTAATGCATGCCATTTGCATGGCTTTGTTCTTGGTGAGATCATTTCAAATGTCAAACTGATATCTTTACGAAGCATGTAGCTATATGTAGGGAAAATATTCTGTTAAAACCATAAAAAATGGATATCGATATCTGCAAAGTTTTAATGGTTATCAAACATGCATTCTTTTGTGAAGCTTGGAATGTCAATTAATTGAGATCCATGGCAGGAATAAAGTGTTAGAAGCAACAAAATTACTGCAGAGTTAAAGAATGTAATAGCAAAATGCTTTCTATGAATTGGAAGCAAGTGGTGTAAACAGAGAACTGGGTGGTAAGTTTCTGTTGTATTTGTGAGGTGAAATCAAGAAAGATATGATCACAAATTGAAATTCAACCATGTGATAAGGTGTCAATAGGAAGGAAATGATTTGTTAGTGTGTATTTGTACAAATGGACTGAAAATGAAACAATTCCTTGCAGGTACTTGTAGAGGGGTCACTCTCGGGTGTAATACATACCTCACCTGTGATGTGAATGTCATTTTGCTGTTATGTCAGAATGATATTATGTTTGTGTAATTTCTGAGTATTATGTTACTATCACAATTCTTGTTGCTGCTAACTTCTCAACATTTCTTAGAATATCATTTTTTATCAGACTATCGAAGCTACACATCAAGTACATGTGGCAGACATGAGAAGACTTCTTATGCATTTTAATCTGAATTGCTAGATTCCATACGCCATGTATAACATTACAAAGGCAACCGGAGTACTAAAGTCGTGATGCTATAGCTGCTGGATATATGGAATTGTAAAAGGAAACTAGAGAGGACTTACTCATTTATTGTTGTTTTAACATTGCTTATGCATACTTTTGAGTTCCATTATTTACTTTTTGCTGATCATATGCCATCAGCTTTAAATTTTGCCAGGCAAATTCTGAGTAGCATGATGTATCCGCTTGGGAGTCCAGTTAAATGTTTGTGGAGAATTATTTTTTGCAAATGGATACGACAGGTTACATGGGATGTTTCAGGAGGTCTAACATATGGATGGTGAATGAATACATGTAGGTGATGATAACATGCTTATTAGCGCACTTGATCAGTTCGTGTGAACTCGTTACTTTGAGAGAGCTATTACAAAGCCTGGTAACTATGTATGCTTATTTTTTATCTGTGTTATTGAAACATCAAAATGAGATTGCAGCTAGCCTGATTTATTGCATTATTGTGTATTATTGCAGATAATTCTTGAGTGCTTTATATAGCCAGAGCGAATCTTGATCCTCATATTGCTCCTGTAAGAACCTTGCATCCGGAGATGGGCAAGCAGCTCGTTCTGCAGATGGACCTGCAAATATGCGTGTTTGATCTGTTACAGTTTAAAAGTTTGGTGTTCTAATGATTATAATGAAGTTGGTCTTACACAAATTTTCAATCATTGTTCTGTTAAAGAAAGTGTACAAGTCTTTACTGCTGGAATATCAAATACTATATCCTGTATTCAAACAATGAAAGGAGCCCCGTAGAACCACATTGTTTTTTTTTTTTAAAACATATTAATCAAGTTCGTAATTGTCATTTTCCTTGTACTTGATGATACATATTACATTCAGAACATGCAGTATGGCTACTCTCTCTCTCTCTCTCTCTCTATATATATATATATATATATTCATGCAGGGGTACGGCTACTTAGGTAACTTCAGGTGTGTATTTTCCAAAAAAAAAAAAAAAAAAAGAGTAACTTCAACAAGTGTGTGAGAATTGGTTGCATAGATAAGCATATACATTGTTTCGTATACTTTCTCTGTTCTACAATAGATACTGTTTAAAATTTTTGCACATATATTAAAAGTTCTATTTAATAGATATTATTACATAAATAAAAGACTATGTTATTTTTAATTAATTATTTTCATAAATTATTATGCCCTTTACAAAAAAATAATTATTATGAAAGAGAAAGTAAAATTGAAAAAAAATAATTAATATTTATAAATAATTATAAAACGTAATGTATTTTGGGACAAAAATCCCTCTCTAAAACATTTAATTTAAAGTGGAAGGAGTAATTCACATTTTGAAATGGAAGAAGTAATTCACATTGTCTGGTAGTGTTGCCTGGTGAGTGCAAGGTTCCAAAACCTTCAGTAACCAATGACGGTTCTTGGTATTTTTGTTTAGTTTTACTGTACACTAGTTTGGTTTTTCAGAAGCCAACAATTCAATAGGCTGGCCAACCTAGAGGTTATTGAGTTGAGACCAAAAGTTCTACTTACAAGGCTCAAAATTCATTTGGGCTAGAATTTTTCTTCTGACTCAAATGTCTGTTGGAAATGAGCCGATCATGCTATTAGCTGAAGTCAATTGGGACTCTGATTAAGCAAAAAAAAAAGAGGGAGGGTGGGTGGGGGCGGGGGGCAATGCAACGAGATGATCTTTCTGCCTTTCGTTCGCCCTTTTGGCTCAACTTGAAGGTTCGAGTTTGAACCTAGTCCAGCCTAATTAAACGACTTATTTCTCTTTTCCTATTTTCCCTCTGAAGAGTACTTGACGTACGCGCAATGGAACTAAGAAATTGCTTTGCTTATAAAAAAAGACAAAAAAAGAAAGCTACCTTGCAAAACATTGAACTATAAGACCATTTAAGATACATTTTTTAGGCCACCGTTTCCCTCAAATTAGGACTATCAATTCAAGTAACCCAAACTTTGTTTAGGCCCATACTCTATCGACATTGCCTTGTCGTGTGGAACCTCTGAATGCGTAAAGCTGAAAGCAGAAGCAAATCACTCAAGGAAGGCAACCTAATAAACCAACCATAATTACTTGTTTTCTTATCAAATGAACTGTCACTCTGCACTGTACCTTGTCAATTTTGTAACGTTATTGCTCTGTACTGTACTGTACCTTGTCTAAAGCAATATTCGTGGATTTTATTTCAATGTTAGGCTTCGTTTATTTGGGAAAGTATTTTCTGTATTTTTCTTTATTATTTAGTGCATTTAAAGAAATAAGTAAATAGAAAATATTTTATAATTAAAGAGAAAATTAAGTCACGTTTAAAAGAAATGATTTCCCGTTTTGAAAATGATAAGTTATTCTCTAAATTTTAATAATTTCATTCAAATAAAAAATAAATTATACAAACACATATATTTATTATAGCTAATCATCATTTATTATCAATATTCATCACATATTATCGTCGACTAGTAATAGTTATTAAAAATAAGTGAGATTTATAAAAATTTTCATTTTTAATATATTTTTTACGTTAAATAATAATAATATAAATATAAAATATTTATTATATAAATTTTGTTACGATCTTATAAATCAAAAGAAAATTAATTTTTTTTTGTAGTATACTACAAACTTCAGTAAATATTTTTCTCAAAAACATTTTTTTTAGACATTATTTTTTGTAAAATAAAGTCTTAAAAGTAATAATTTTTTTTTCTAAAGTACTTTAAAAGGTTTTTTTTTAAAAATATGTAGACTTAACATAAATTTTGAAAACACACTCAAACAAAATAATATTTTTAAATAACTCCACAAGTTAGCTTAAGTAGTTGAAAATTTTATTTATTTATTTGCTTAACTAGAATTAATTTTTGAGATTAATCATATCAACATAAAATTATATCTTTAAAATTATTTTACGTGTAAACTATTTTAAAAATAACCTGATCATATATTATGAAAAGAATAATAATTTTAAATTGTTCATCCAACTTCAGCATTAGTCATTATTTTGAATCCAACAAGTTTTAAGGTGTTCATCTATTTTTAGCATTGTCTAAAGCATTAGCACATGGAACTCCTTTATTATATATACATTTCTAGCTAAACATCACACATGTAGATTCTTTCTTCTTCTTCTTCTTCTTCTTCTTCTTCTTCTTTTTGTTTAATTTTCTTCGATCAATCTTTTTCAGTTGATATATATTTTTATTTGGGTAATATTATTCTTGAACAAACAATAAAGAAAAGGGGAATGGCACAGGTGGTATTGTCACTAAGATTACCAGCAAAGTTGTAAGGTGTCATTCCCTTGCTCAGCCAATGCTACAATGCAAAGCTTAAATTGTTTATTGGAGAATCAAAATGGTGATTAATAGTTGCAAAATGAAAATTGGGTAATGGATTGGCAATACAATTGAGTAGTGCATTTATGTGGCTCCACCATATCCTCTGCCATTGTCTCATTTGCATCTCTTTTTGATTGCTACTCCCATGTGATGATGCCTCTCATCGAGGGTTTCTCTAGGTTTAGGGTGGGGTCCTTAATAACCTAATTAATTTGTCCTTAATGAAGGTTTTGACTTGCAAATCAAAATTATTAATTTATTTAGACAACAAAGCAAATGATTAGTATATATGGTAGTATATTTTACCAACGTTTCGCAAAACACAGCCTCGTATAGTAATCCTTCATGTCACACTCTCTCCATATATCTTTTATTTCTACGCACAAGAAATTCTTGAAAGGGACTCATCAATTAGTCGAAAGCAATATATATATATATATATATATATTTCATCATTAAATTTCTTTTCCTTTAATTCCTATAATATATATATATATAGCATTCTTGTCAATGGAAACTCATACAAGAAACATGATGATATAGACACAACTTACCATAAATAATTAATACCATCTTTGCCTCTCTTATTTTCAACGAAATATAGGGCACCAAAGACGAGAGTGAAGTTTATTAGATTTTGTATCTTAGCTTGTGTAAGCTTCTGCTGGCTGGCTTAGTTGTGAACATACATACATATAGTAACTTTCAGGTCATTTTTGAGGGGCAGAGACTAACATAAAAATGGGAACATATCTTGGCATAATCTTTTTGTATTTTTTTCGTGTATAATTGGATCCTGCCATGGATGTTTGTTTGTAGGAGAACTGAGACTGAATTAAGTAGCACATTTCCCAATCCCATAGCATGAGGTTTAAGGAAAGGCCTAAACTTTAATACAAGTATTTTTATGTTTTTTTACAGGCTTTTTTGTTTTTATTTTTTTATTGTTAATAGCACTAATGAATCCCATGTGGCAACTTGGCCAAGACAACTAATGGGAAAGTACTAATCTTGAATTTTCATCACTTAATATATAATCTCCAAGAAATTAATGATTTTTGGGCAAGTAAGATCATATGTACAACTGTATACACAGATTGAGATATGGAGGTATTTATAGAAAGATGAGACATGGAAATGGGGGGCAATCAATCATGCAAAGAAAGAAGAAATAGCAAAATTGCAATTTTGGTCTACAAGCAGGCCAGACAGTGGTTGCATTAATCAAGGGTAGAAATTAGCCAGCTCAATAGCTTTGGCATGGGTGCAAAGATAGAGACAAGTAGGATTAAACTATTGTGATGTGGGTTTTGTTTATTGATGACTCCAGAGCAACCAAATATATATATATATATCTATATATACACACACACACACAACGATCTATAATTCTATATATATTAAACTCGTTTCATGTCCCAATAGCTAGAAGCTGGTTATCCTCGATGTAGATTCTAAATGGGGTAATAATCATGTGATGACAAATATTATCGTTTATAAATATTGTTGGAATGAATCACATCATATTTCCAAAAAAATTATAATTAAGACATTGAGTAGTGAGTACATATAGATTTGATTAGTTGTGATGTCTTCATCTCAAAAAATTAATGAAAAAAAAAAGATCTATATTGTATGTATCTCATTAATTCTAAAATTTTTAATTTACAATTTGTAAGAGCACCCACGACTGGATATTATTGTATCTAGAAATCATCAGTCTCAGTTTTAGACAAGTTATTTGAAGTTATTTAAAATTTGACCAAAAATCGGTTATTTGAAAAATGAAAGAACTAAAATTAGAATCAAAATAAAAAATATTCGTATCGAATTGAACCAATTTTCAATTCGATTCAATTCAATTATTCAGATATTTTAGATCATTTTTCTTAAAAAAATTAAATTTATAAAAAAATAGTGTTTATATATATATATATATATATAATTTATAAAAAATAGAATTTCTACATATATATGCATATATACATAAGTATTTAAAAATTAAATATATATGTAATTAAAAATAAATACATAGATGCATATGTATTTAAAAATTAAAATTACAAAAAAACAGTTTATATATATATATATTGATTCTGGATAATAGTTCGATTAGGTTTGATTATCGAATTGGATAAAAATTAATAATCAGTATCGTCTCAAATTACTGTTACGATTCAGATTGGTTTAGTTTTTTTTAATTTTAATCATTTTTCGGTTCGATTAATCAGTCCAATTCAGTATATTTAGAATCCATGCTCATCTTAGTTGTATTTGTCATTCACCCTATGCTCTTTTTGTTTGTTATCATTTATTGTTATTGGATATACAGTTACAACTTGTTCGCTAACCATTGCTTGAATGGTATTAGTATAAACCATTTGGAATTGATGAGAAAATTGATCAATAGTATACATCAATGTTAATTAAGTATTACCTAAAACCTTGAATGGCAGGAGTTATAGCTTGGGAGAACATACCTGTTCTTTCTACCATGAGAATATAAGGAAGCAGACAGGACCAAATAAAAAACAGAACAAACAAAGTCTGAAGATAAATTTGGATTTTCTATAAGTGACATAATTTTCCATTGCTAGAAGATTAATTAATTCCATTGGAATATTGATTCTGTCGCCTAGCCAGCTAGTAGCTATAGTGTGTCAAGGTTGTAATTAATTCCTAGATTTTTATATGGAGGCATGCTCAAGGCAAATTAATCACAAATGGGTGAAGCCAATAAGATTATACGATTATCAGGAGAAGTGAAGGATCATGGCTGCATTAAACATTGCGTATCCTAAAGATTAATTATTCTGGCTCTTCTCATGCAAGCACATAATTATCAAAAACCATACTACTAGTATAATTAATTAAGGTATGCCAAAGTACTCACACAATAATACATTATTAATTACAATTATAACGATAACAATCATAATACTAATAATGAACATTACATGGCCCTTGCACAATATTCTAGATTAATTAACATGAAGATAAGGAAGAATAATGAACACTAATTAATTAATGTACCAAATGTGTCCAAAATTAATTTGATGAATAATACTAGCAATAAGTAAAGGAATTAATTGAATATTAGTTTAATATGGCAATTATAAATGTGATCACATGTTTGATGGCATGGCATGCTAGCTTTTGATTCCTTTAACAAAAGCAAAGAAACATAGACCAAAATAGAAGAGACGAGAGATATCATATTAGTATTATATCTCACTATCTTTCTCTACCCTAACCACATGCTTCCTGGGGACCATCAATTCCCCTAAAAGAGCATGAGAAGATCCCAAAAAGCATTACAAAAAGAAAGGTTTGGTGCTGCTCCCAAATCTCACTTCTCACTAAAATACAACTCAAACCCTCAAACCCCCATAAAAAAGGAGAATGTAATATCAAAAAAGTTCATTTGCATGATGTATTACAGTATTCAGTCACCATTTTGCTTTATAAAAACATTTCAATATTTCGGTTATCTATATATATTTATTTCATATATGCTTTGGGTGCTGCAATTGTCCTTTGCTAATCCTATTTATTCTGCCTTTTAAATTAATCTTGTAGTGCCACTAAGCTTTCACTCATTTTTATTAAGTTAAAATGTCTTTTATTTATTTGTTTTATGGAAGACCAGCGACACCATGCACCTTCCTGTCTCTTGTTGAAAGAAAAGGGAAGCAAAAGAAACTTCCCCCTTCGTTCTAGGAAACTAAACCCATAAATTAATAATGGTTTTCTTTTCAAGAATTATTTTGCAAAGGAACTATAATTTTCTGGGAAATTGGATTTGTTCAGCTCAGGAAAATTATTTTCCTTCCCTTATACAAGTTTAGTTCAAATGCTACTTCAACATAGCAAATAAAGATACTAATATAGGGAAAATATTTGTGATCATATGAATTATTCTAGGGCTAATATTTGAGGAGTGGACTACTAATTCATCATTAAGGCCAATGCCACTAAAAGTTTTATTCATTTATGTAAAAAGTCATTTTTTTATCATTTCAAACAAATGTCATTGAATTATTAGGATCCAGCATTTGTCTTATAGTGTAAGATCAGGCCAAGGGTTTAAATTTTGACTAATTCCTTCCCTTAAAAATATTTTAAAAAAATAATCAATTCTATAGTATTATTTATTTCATGACAAAGGAGAACATAAAATACTAATTTATGAAAGAAGAAGATAAGAAAGAGTAAAGTATAGGTATCAAAAGATTTAGTTAATATGTCTCTGCATGCTTGAAGCTTCTCATTCTCATTGCATGTTTTCTTAAGTTTCTGACGAGTACGGAAGAATGGTTTTTAATTTCCAGAAAATTTAAATGCCTAAGCTAAGAGAGCTAACGATAGCCGTTGAGCAAGACGCATTTCAATACCCTAAAAATTATAAACTTTAACATGAAGAAGCTTAAATTTTAACTTTGTATAGGGTTTCACAATCTTAACTGGTTGCCATTACATTACCCTAATTATTTGACATATAAATCAATGAATTAAACAAGACAAAAACTTCATTGTTCTCTTGAGAGTAGCATTATTTTTTATTATAAATATTTATTCATTATTGGCTACGGCAAATGTGTGTGCATACATATCATTTTGAGTCCCCGCATATTCTGCATTGCATTAGCCAACAAAAGAGAGATAGTGTTCATTTTTCAAATGTTTATTCTCCAAAAGAAAAGTTCAATTAATGGCTTTCCTTCTCAGTATTTACTGTTGGTGCCAAGATGATTGTGACAGCTACCTGTTCTTCATTTTTGGGTCCACAAGCGAATTCTTCATTGATTAAAAGTTTGACAAATCTACCAGTATTGATCAAATGTGAGTTTGTGAAATGGATGGAAGGAAAACTATTGCTTGTTGCACAATTGACTAATGAAACACATTTTTCATTCCAATTATAGTTGGCATCATTTTTACCATGCAATAAGCCAAGGCAACATTCATTTTTTGTTACAAATGTACATTTTTATGAGGTAAAAAGAACATAATTTTATTAATTTTTTAGCAATGCATTTAATCTAGTGGTTGGATAGTGTGTATCGAATTGGATGTACAATTACACTCCAAATCATAAGATCTACAAATCATAATGCAGGTATCGAATTGGATGTGTTAGGTATTTGACTTATATAACCAATACCAAATTTAGGAGGTTTTAGAGAGAATGAAAGGGACTTGTGTAACATTATAATAAAATAACAAAAAGTAAGATTCATTGAAGCATAATAATATTACAAAACTGTATAGAGAATTGCTTGCAAATATACATTACAGACAAGAGGGATAGGACAGCTACCTAAGCTAGTTGTTAGTAAAATGTACCAAGTCCTAAGTCTAAATAAAAACTCATCAAATTCCAAGGTAAACACTTTGGCGAAAACCATGGATATTACATGCCAGCAGGGTAAAAAAAAAAACTTGGTAAAAATAAAAAACATGGGCATGGTCGGTTAGTACATAGCAAGGGAAAGGGAAGATCGTCAAGGGAAGATAAGATGATTTTGATTAATGGGTAGATATGTAACTCGCTAAACTCTCACTTATATCCTTTTTTTTTTTTTTAACCCAAATTGTTTTTTTTTTTTTTTACTCATCATCAGCTCAGTTCCATACCTTCACTCCCACACAAAGCACATGGAGGTTTTTTGGGAATTAATTCAGGTTTTTAGGTCTGACCCATTTTTAATTAGCTTGATGGGTCACTGGGAATTGGATTGGCTAGCCGTTTAAAAATGATGGGTGCACCATATTGTGGGTATAGTAGCATAAGGACAGTGGGTGCATGTTGGTAGGTAGGTGCCAATTGAAAGGAGAAGCGTTGTAGTATAATGGTTAAGGTCAATTTTGCTTGCAATATGGCTAAGTTCTGCCCAATACAGGTTCTGACCCCAAGCCCAAATGGTATGAAGCCTACGGAATGCCTAGCAGCCCTGGCCACACCATCACTGAACCTTCCCGGGTTGAACTCATTGGCATCATTCCCCCAAATGGTGTGATCATGATGAACGGCTAAGATTGGTATCAAAAGCTCGGTCCGACGTGGGATCTTATAGCCCCCGAGCTCTACATCCGCTTTCGATCGTCGGATTGTGGCGATGGTGGGTGGGTATAACCGGAGGGATTCATTCAGAATCATGCTGAGCTGCACAGCAGAGCATATAACCCATTAACTTTTACTGAGAGACTAACGAAAAAAAATATTAAAAACATCTTAAAATGACAAAAGTGCCCCTCGAGGAAAAGAAAAAGGCAATTGGTTGATTTTGGAGGAGGCAGGCAGCAACCAATTAAACAAAAAGACAAAAGAAGAAGATTTTTGTCATAATTATGAGATGAGGGCCAAAGCTTCTTTACCGTCTTAAGCTTTACAACATCATCTTTAGTGGGTATGTCACGTGATCCACACACTCTCACTACCTCCTCACGTGCTTGCACCTGCCACTGTGGGTGCATTGCTAGCAGGACTGTTGTCCACGTCAGCAAATTGGATGTGGTCTGTTTCCCCGCAAAGAAAAAACTTTTGCACTCTTCAACTATGTCATTTACTGTCACGTTTGGGCATGTATTTGAGGCTTGGATCATCAATCCTAGTAAATCTTTCGGACCACTCACCTCTTCCCTTATATTCTTCGAATTCTCTCTCCGCCGGTCGATCAGTTTTATCAGCGATTTCTTCGTTTCCTTGTCCAATCTCCACGAATTCATATTTCTCCTTGTCGGAAAATATCTGTATTAAAATGAAAAACCCAAAAATATTTTTTTGTCAGATTAATTAGTACTACAGTAAATGACGGCTTGAGAAATTATGGTAATTAATTACCTATAACCAGGGATAAAAACCTTCTGAAATGCCTCAGCAGCTAGCAACATTTGCTGCGCCTGTAATCTGAAAATAGCCTTTCCATCTTCGTAGCTGCTGCCAAATGCAGTTCTTGTAATGATATCTTCTGTTAGGGTTTGAAACCATTCAGAAACTTCAATTTCTATGTCCTCCGATTTCGACATTGCCGACCACTGCTCCAACATGTGCATTACACTCTTTGCCACTACAGGCACTAACAACTATACATAAAAATAAATAAAATAATGAATATTAATTATTTTAAGGTAGTAATTAATAATTAAACTAAGCTTCTACTATAAATTAACTTACTTTGAGATTTTCCATGTGGAATGTAGGGGTGATGATTTTTCTGTGTTGAGCCCATTTTTCACCTTTCAGGCTAAGGAGTCCATCACCTTCGAGCTGTTTAACAAGAGGGTGCGCTTCAATTTTCTCATAGAATTCTGACTTTGTAGTAAAGATTTCACGGATGAGTTCTGGATCCGAGACAGTGAGTCGAACAGTAGGTCCGAACCATACAAGAAATGTTGCACCTGCAATATATATATATCACCCACCACCATATTATGTAAAGTTCTAGTGTTCTTATTATATAATGAGATCATGTTTAAGGTAATGCGTATTTGGGGTATTAAATATTTAAGGGATAGAATAAGAAAAGAGGCAGAAGGAATAAAAACAAGAAGTATTTGCACCAAATAGGAAGTAACGCTCATCCTCAAGTAGTAAGTATCGAGTTAGCAAAAAGAGGAATGAGCAGGAAACATGGTAACCATTGATTCAGAGAGCATGGATATAGTTAGTAGACCCTACAAGAAGAGCAAAAACCCAAAAAAAAAAAAAAAAAGAGAGTAGAAAGAAGACAACTGGAACTGTGCAGCTAGCAAACACATTACAACTTCATTATCAGAATACAAGCTAACCCCATAAAACAAAAGCAAGTGGACATGGAAAACAGAAAGGAAATGATAACTCCACAACAAGCAGGTGCAAAAATACACCCCTTGTATTAGTATTACTTTTCTTTTCTTTTTATGTTATGTTATTTTTACTCTATATGAAGAGAATTGACACCTCACATGGTAGTAAAGGGTTAAACTAAAAACAAAAATTTCAATTAGGAAAATTATGGTCTGGGTTAAGCT
>CATIWR010058199.1:0-15858 GCA_949677035.1 Omphalea diandra | reverse complement strand
GATGCAAAAATAATAAGAACACAAGGAACAATGAATTTTGGAGATAACTTACTTGATTTAAGCCTTAGCTCTGATACCAAATGATACGAACAAGGTTGGATTAGATTCCTTACCCGTATGCTTGAGAATAGTTGCCTAGATCTATCAAAACAAGTATTGGAGTTTTAATCTTCAAATCCCAACTAGACCTCTAGAAAACTTGTTTCTAGCAACCTAAGTTATAAAGATTCAATGTTGTGTTAACTCAAACCTTAAATTAACCAAGCCAATTTAAGATCAGAATTAACAAGCTTGTGAAATTATTAAGCCTTCACTCAACAATCTCACCAAGTCCACTCAAGAACTCAAGAAGAGAATTTAATCTCACAAGCAAAATTGCTAACAAAAATAATATTGATTGATTGAATTCTTCTTGGCAGAATGTGAGGGCTATTTATAGCCTTACAATGCTTAATCCAAAACTAATTAGGATTTGGTTTACACTCTCTAATAGAATTCAATATTTCCTAATGTAATAAGGAAAAGACAATCCTAAACTAAATAGGAAAACTAAAAAAACATTATGATTGGTCAACAAGATTAGACCAAGATACTTTCCTAAATAAAGAACAACTCTTCTTAAATAGAAAAGGAAAAGGAATTAGCCTAATGAGGAAATCCTAATGGCATTAGGAAATATTACCAACTAAGGAAATTTGGCAAGAATATTTGACTTTGGGCCTTATTTCCTTGCTTACATGACTTGGGCTTCCTTTTACATGCCTTGGGCTTCTTTTTACATGCCTTGGCCAAATTAGGTTGTGCTTGGGTGCTCTCCACAAGTTGGACTCCATTTTATTAAGTTAAGTCCTCCATTTGAAGAGTTTAAGCTCCCATCAGCTTTTAATTTGGCTTCACGCATCCTTTGCTCTTCTTAGGCTAATCCAAGTGTAACTCCTTATTGCATGAATGCTCCAATTGCCTCCTTAAACATCTTTAACCTTCCTCTTATGATTGGGTCTTGATGTTGAAGTGGATCATTTACTAACTTGCCTTGGCTATTTGCATCAAATTATCTCTCCTTTTAAAGTATCATTTTCCTTTCTCAAGTAATTTACAGAAGATGAAGACTTTGTAAGACTTTCTATAGATTTTTTGAGTTCTTCATTAGAAGTTTCCAATTCACTTACAAGCTCATTCAATGAGTTAAACTCATTTTCTAATTTGAGCATTTCTTTTTGTAAGTTTTCATTTGTGACTTTTATTTGTCACATCTTAAGGTAAAATTTTTCAAGAGCTCATCATCCACATCATCTGATGCATCATAGTTTTCTCAGGAATGGCGTGAAGAACTTACCTAATTTAAAGAGTCATCTTGTGCCATGAAACATAGATTTGCCACTTCCTCATCTTCATCCTCCTTACTAGAGCTGTCATCCCAAGTAGCTTTGAACCTTTTCTTCTTTTCTTTATCCAGTCTCTTTTTTTTTTTTTTAACTTGGGGCAATCATACTTGATGTAGCCTTGTATGCCACACCTATAACATGTTGCCACACGTATAACATGTTAACTCACTTATCCTTTCTTTAAGGTTAGAAGATGCCTTCTTGAAGTTCCTTCCATCCTTTATTCTTCTTATCAGCTCCTTAGTTCTTTTAAAAGGCATAACTATCTCCTCCTCTTCTTTTTCATTATCATCATCACTTGAGACAACATCTGCTTTTATTATCCTTCATCATGAATAACTCTCATTCTGTCACATACATCTTCAATATGCTTGATTTCACTAAGATTGTGCCTTAATGGTAAGTTTCCAAAGGTTTTCAAATTCCATGGACTGTGAGGCAATGTTGAACTCTTCCTATTTCTTTCTTTGATAAGGAACTAAAAAGGATTGCCATTGCCCTTTTGTTTCTTCCATTTGATCTTCTATGAGTGTCCACCCATTCTTCCCTTAGAATTAACTCCTCACTTTTATCAACCACCTTAGTAGGAGGCTTCCACTCTTTTTCTAGAATATCCCAAAAGTCCACCATATTATTATCCAAATATATCTCCATCTTATACTTTCAATGCATATAGTTGAATCCATCAACTTACTGCATTGTTATTAAATTTTGTGAACATGAATGGGCATAATTTCGTTAATAATAGATACAATTTTGCTCGAGAGAGATTATTGGGTAACTTAGAAAAATCTAGTTTCAAGCACAACTCAATCTTAATTAAAACAATTCTCTTGATATATTTTTAGAATGGTATTCTAGTGTACTCGAATTCCCTATAAATCATTGTCATAAGAGCTTTCTTGTTTAATTATTTTTGCAATTTTAGTTTTAGTTTATTATTATCTTATTATTTTGATTGCTAGATAATAAAAAATTAAGACTTTATTGGTACTTATGTAAAACAATCCTTATGGGAACGATATCTATTTATCATTGTATTACTTGAGTAATTTGTTCACTTGCAAGGATTACATACATAATAATTATATTACTAGTAGTAGAACGAAGCAGTCTGCTTTGGACAACGCTAATCTATGTCGATAATATAATCAATATAACTAAAACAAAGTGAAGGCACTTCATTAATGAGCTTGAGTTACCTTTCCTCATAAGTGTTATGTAGCATTTATTTTTATACATGGTATCTATAGTGCTAAAGATTAAAATTCATTTTTGAAATTGTTTGAGAGTTTAAGTAGCAAAAGTAGCTTGAAGGAATGCAAAATTTACAGAGGAAGTAGGTTTGATTAGTTCTTATAACCCATCTTTTTTTTAGCTAAATCAATCATCTACCAAGTTTGCATCAAATCTAAACTGAATGTCAATCATCAATAATAGATGGCATAAGAAGACTTCCATACATAATCCAAGTTTGTTCTTAGATAAAAATATCCATTTCATAGCTTATGACCACGAATGATAGTTTAAACCAAGCAAAACTAAAGAAACAAGTACTAGTGTTGGATTTTTATTAATCAAATATATATATCATATACATATTTAGTATCAATTTTTCAATCTATATTAGTTTTTAGTTATGTTTTTTAGATTAAGCATAAGTTTTTCATTTCTATATTAAAGTTGATTGATGTTGGTTTATTGGTTTTATTAACCTTTTAAATAATAGACTAATTTTGGTTCTATATTTCTCTAATGTTGTTATGTTAATATTGACTTTGATGTTGGATTGATTAACCCTTGAAAATTGTTGCATCTTTTTTATAGCTCTCTCCCAGTAGATCGTGTGGATTTGTTGCTTGATTTTTAATTTACTTACTTTTTATCAAGTATGTATTTCTGTCAACCGTTTTTTTTTTTGTAGAATCTTTGAGCCTTTTTACTTGTGATTTGTTGGCTATTTGATGATCCGAGGAGAACTGCAAGCGAAGAAATTAATGAAAAACTATACAAGTGTTTATTTGATTATTTATCATTATTGTTTGTGAATGATTTGAAATAAGTATTATTATTTTATTGCTCTTTTACTTTTGGTTTGATGGTACAATGATTTTGTGTATTAGAAAGATTTTATCTAAAAAATGATAATGGATTATTGGGTACTTCATTTTTATAATGAATCATTAATGTTAGATGTGTAATTTGTTAGGTATTTAGTAATTCAAGGAGAACTGGGGGTGAAAACATTAACGAGGAACTGAAGAAGTGTTTATTGGATTATTTATAATTATTGTTTGTGAATGATTTGAAATAAGTGATATTATTTTACACATATAACTTTTACTATCGATTTGATGGTACTATAATTTTGTGTATTATAAGGCTTTTATCTAAATGATAGTGGATTATTAGGTACTTTCACTCTTATAATTAATGATTAATATTAAATTTGTGATTTGTTGGGTATTTGGTGACTTGAGGAGAACTACGAGTGAAGTACTAAATGTGAAACTCTAAAAGTGTCTATTTTATTCAGTTTATGCTTATTGTTTATGTTATCTCAAAATATGTGTTCTTAGATGTTTGTGTGTTCTTAATTCCTTTTTAGTCCTAAGATATCCTTAAAAGACACAAAGTGCATTACATTCCTATTCAAAAATCATAACCATAAAAGAAAAAAAATAATATACCATAAAATACACAAAGTATATAAACAAATAGAAAATGAAAGAACCCTAAAGACAATGAATATACTGACCTTTTTTATATTTAAGACACAATGTCAGTATTAACCAGAAAGAAATTAATAAGATGTCCATAAAAGGCACAAAGAATGTAGACATAAAGAATATAAAGAAAGAAAAAATGAAATTATTCTAAAGATAGTTAATGATTACCTTTTTTAGGAATAAAATAATCCAAAAAATAAGAAAGTTTTATAATCCTTAATAAGATGATCATCAAAGACAAAAGGAATATAAAGAAAGGATAAAAGGCAAAGACATAAAACATAACATACAAAGTTGATAACTCTTAAGAAAGGAATAAGATTGATCATAAAAGACATAATACATGACATACGGAAAAAAAATGAAATTACCTTAAAGACAATGAATTCAATACCCCTTTTTAGGAATAGGATTACTCAATAATACCTAAAGTTTGATAACTTTAAACAAAAAGAATAAGATAACTATAAAAAATACAAAAAAATATAAGAATGGAAAAAAGAAATTACCTTTAAGACAAAATTGAATAACCCTTTTTAGGAATAAGATAACTCAATAAGACATAAACTTTGATAACCCTAGAAAAATGAATAAGGTAACTCTAAAAGGTCCATTGCAAATAGTGACGCCTTACCTAAGGTATTATACAAATGGATTTAAATTTCAAACTAAAAGTTATACTTCTTACTGGACTGAGTGATGATGAGGTAACCCAAAAGGGGGTGAATTAGTTGTAATAAAAAAAACAAAAAAACATAACCAAAATAAAAGCAAACACATAAATCAAACATAAAGATTTTTATAGTGGTTTGGTAAAATGCCTATTCCACTCCCCAAGTTTTCACTTAGGCCATTTTATTGCTTTTCAGGCTCAAGAACAACCTTTCCTTTTCAAGGTTCAAGGGCAACCCTCCTTTTTTCAAGCTCAAGGACAACCTTCCCTTTTATAGGCTCAAGAAGAACCTTTCCTTCTACAGACTCGAGGATAAAGTTTCCTTTTACAGGCTCAGGAAGAACCTACCCCTTGGTATTTTTCTAGGCATAATACCAACCTTTACAATCAATAGCAAGGAAAAATCCAAACAGTGTCTAAACCTCTCAAATAGGCAACAAATACATAATTAGTGCTTAAGAAAATCTACTCTTAAAAAGTGTAACAAATACAAACTCACTCTACCTAAAATACAAGCAACACCTCAAAAGGTTTGCACAAAGGGTTACAAAGAGTTACAAAGGTGTTCATACTTGTTCACAATATTTTCTAACCTTTTCTCTAACATTTCTTGACTTAAAAAATTCTCCTTATACAATCAAGCTCCAAAACTAGCTGTTGGAACTGTTGATGTTTGTTTGATAGCTTTTTTGCAAAATTAGTTGTTAGAGATGACAACACCCGTTGGTCTTCATCAATACCCCTTGAACTTATAATGGTTACTTCTAACTCCTATTGAATATCTTTCAATGCTCGTTGGCTTTCACTACAATGTCTGTTAGAGAAAGAACAATGCTCGTTATTCATTTCCAGAAAGCTTGAACTTCGTGCCTTATTTTTTAAACTTTTTATAGTTGTTTTCCATGCCCATTGAGCAATTTGCAATGCTTGTTGGAAACTCCTTCAATGTCTGTTGAGAAAGGCCAGTTCTAAAAGATTTAGCTCAAGCTTGGACACCTTTCCAACACCTGTTGCAAATATATAATGTCTGTTGCTAGGCTAGATCGACACCCATGGCTACATCCAGCACAACTTAACTTGGAGCACTTCTCCATCACCTGTTGCAAAGGGATAATGCCCGTTGCGTGGTCCAAAAGACTTTGACAAAAGAGTAGCATCCAATTAACATCCATTGTTCATCCTTCAATGCCCGTTGAATAGTCCAACGCCCGTTGGACTTGCACATTACCCATTGAACTTATTTTGGTTCTTTAACATTCATCGGGTCTTGGGGTCACATGTTCTCTAAACATTCTCCCTTAGCTTTCACAACAATCTCCCTTTTTTATGTTTGTCAGGTATGTTCAAATCATATAAAAACACTAAAGTACAAACATTAGAACTTCTCTTATTTTTGTTATAGTTTTGTTATCATTCAAAGTAACGTGTTCTCCAAATATTCTTCTTTAGGGTTACATGTTCTCCAAATATTCTCCCTTAGCATTCATAATAGTTCTCATACAACTACCATGAATAGTGGTGTTTACGTAAAAGACACCAATTACAGTATACATGAAAGCAAATATTATGATCGATTAGAATATCTGAAATTGCTAATTAAGAGAACTGCCTTGTTCAAGTGTGAGTGGTTTGAGCTAAAGCCCAACTTGGGTATTAAAATTCATCTAAAATATAAACTTGTTGAGGTGAACCATAAATGAAGTTTCAATAAGTATGAACCATTTGTTCTGACAACACAAGCGTGTCAAATTTATTATTGTAGTTACCCTAGCTTAAGACGTAATTCAAACAATTCATTTGTTGTATGTAAAAGGCTAAGGGAGAAGTTCAAATTCCAAAATATCTATAACAAACTTCAATTTCTTATGTAGTAGTGACCTTATAAAGTATGATATAGATGCTCATTCAATTACAATTATGGAAGATGAATAATTTGGATCCTTGAATAATCCAAATAATGAGTTTATCGACATTAAAGATGACAATGTTGAATTAGAAGATGATGATGATACAGAGTTGGAATTAGATGAAGAGGATGAAGAAACTGATGGGGAAGAGGATTTGTACAATGATATTGATAGTGAAATTGATTGGAGGTACTTTGTGTGTGTGTGTGTATACACACCCACACTTATTTTTTTTAATAATTTGATTAGATTTTTTAAAAAAAATTCAGTTAATTTGGTTCAATTTAATTTTTAGATAAAACATTTTGGTTGAATTAAATTGAACTAAATTTATTTAAAATTAAATTAGAAAAGGTTGAACCTATATTGAATCAAATTGAGATGATTCAATCCTATTTAAAATTTATTGCTTATATTAAAATATATACAAATCTATTAAAAATATATTATTTTTATTAAAAATATTTTAAAATATATTATCAGAACTATTATTTATATTAAAATAATTTTAAACCTTATTTCTAAAAGAATTGATTCAAATAGAATCAAACCATAATTAAAGCAAATCAGATTGATTCAGTTTGATTATATTTATAATTTTTTTTATATAGTTCAATTTATAGTTTTAAATTTAATTTTTAAATTTTAATTGATACAGTTCGATTCAATTTATGCAGTTTAAACCAAATACCTACTCTTATTAATAATCTTGAGGGAATATAAAAATTATTACAGTATAATTTTTTTAACTAATAATCTTCAGATTAATAAAATTATTGATTAAATAAGTTATTAATTAATCAATAAATTAATGTTATTAAAAAGCAATATATCAATTAGTCACTAAATTAATAAGTTGTTAAATTATAGAAAAAAACTATATTTTATGTGCAAGATGGATTTAAAGATGATAGTTTTTCTTTAAAGTCTATTTCCTCAAAAAAATAAAAATAAAAATAAAAAAGGCACTTAAAACGGTAATTACATTTTTTTTTTTTTTAGAATCTTAAAACGATAATGACATTGAATATATTTTTCTTGTAGTCTGTGATCATCTCAAAAATCATCTCGCTACATCATGGAAAGTTAAAAGATGTGGTTCTACTTGACGACACTGTCAAGTTAAAATAATAATAATAATAATAAATATCTGACTTATTTCTTAAGAAAACATGACAATTATATTATTTATATCAGAAATTATTAATTTATATATTAGATGAACTTTTAAAGATTTTTCTATAATATATTACCATATAAATTAAGCAAATTATTAATTTAACAAGTTGATTCCAAATCAAAATCAGGTAAAAAAGTTATTCGAAAAAAATAATCAAATATTAAATTATTTTTATAATTATATAAAATTAAATGTGTTTGGAAGGATTGGTAGACTTCCAATGCTGTTAATTGGTTTTGAAATGAGTATTTATTGTAAGAAATTAATAGTTGTTGGATTTGAACATGATTTGAATAGTTAAAATTCTTCACAAAATTCAGGTTTAATATGTAGATTTACTTTTGCTAGAAATTACAGATGATAAATCAGTTGGACAGACTTTAATTGAGTTAATTTTGATTTAGGTTAGCTTGATTTTCATTTTTTTTAATGGCAAGCTCGGATATGATTACTTCAAATTGTGGCAGTCAAAACATATAAACAATTTTTAAATTTTAAATAAAATTACTTATAATTTTAATTTTTAAATAAAAAATTTTATTTTTTTATTTTTAATAATTTAAATTGAATTAACTTTAAATTTTAAATCACATTTCTCAGTCATATTGAAGAAAAGGAAAAAGATTAAATCTAATTGTATAGAGATTATTGCATCATTTCAAATTTAGTTCAACTATCATTCTTTCTAAGTATATTTAAATTAGATTTTTTGGTCAAATAAAAATCGGCTTCTCTTCTCAACAATAAAAAAGTGTGACAATTTCCGACTCATTATTGTTATATCCAGGCACACCATAACTAGTTTTTTGGGACATAGACTATGCCATCTATCTTGATTCATTACTACTCATAATAATTTAATATTCATTGGTATTCATATTGGTTTAGATATTCAAATGGTTATTTAGAATACAAGTAGTTGGAATTTATTTTTTATAGAAAATAATTTATCTGTTGAAAATATTTTTTTAAAAAATCATTTTAAAGAATATATCTTCTGGTATTTAGAATATATTAAAAAAATATTACTTTTATTTTTATTTATATAATTATAATAAAATTTAGATAGCAAACACCTTATATTTATAATATTATTTATTAAACATGAGAAAATAAATATATTAAAAATAAAAAATTTTGTGCATTTTGTTGATTGTCAATGACCATTATCGATCCATAGTGACTAATTATAGAAATCAATGATCAAGAATGATCATTGATTATAAGTATACTAATATATATGAATGATTTATTTTTCATAGGTTACTAAAACAATTATTGTTTGACTTTCAGAGTAATTGACATTGAACTATTTTAAATAATTTCAAAATCAAGAGAAGTTCCAATTTTATGCTTCAATATTTATGCTTGTCATCTTTGCAAATATTTATATAAGGATATTGCTGACTCCAAAAAGATGAAGGTATAGGCATATCTTAAAAACAATGCTTTGAATGACATCAAGACTATAAGGGAAGAATGTTTGACCACTTAAATTTCTTTTAAAGACAGAAGGCAAATTATCTATGTAGGACAATGTGTCTATTAAAAGTATGAAGACATTTGGTTGATCCTTTAATATACTTTTCAAGATGGAGACAACATCTCAAAACAACATGAGTTGCACATACTAAAGGCATAGGGCGTAAGGGTAAAAATGTCAAGAGAAAGAGAAGACTGGCAAACTTCAATGATCGTGGGCATTAAATCAACAATTATGGAAGAAAAATAATCAGTATTGAAAACATTTTTAAGAAGTACCATAACTCATCTATCTAATTTAAAGGTACCTCAATGATTATAGAAGAATGGCTAATGATTATAAAAGCAATCAATGAGCTTGGAAGGATTCCAATAAACATTGCAAAAATCTTTAGAAAGTACCATCACTAGTTTATCTAATTTTGGTTCTCATTAATGATTATGAAAATGAATTCAATGATTATTAAGAAGTTATTAATGACCATGCCAAAACCTCAACTAGCGTTGATAGGAAAACTTAATGATCATTTTATTGACCAATAATTATTGAAAATAAACATCACAATCTCAATGATCATGGAAAAAATTCAATGATCGTGATTAGAGTGTAATGAATAATTTTTTTAAAAGCTAACAGGACATTATTCTTATATCTACTTGCTAGTTTCAAACGAACTATCTATATAAAGCCCTTCATTTGAAGTCTTAATATAAGATAAAAGATAGAAGATATAGAGATAGATATTTTTGGTGAGAAGCCTTCATCATTTGTATGAGGTTTAATTTTGTATTTTTAGATAAAGAAAACCTTTGTGTGATTTATAATTAACCTTAAGTTAGTGAGAGTAGATTTTCTTGATCACTAAATCATTAGCAACCTATTATATTGGCTTCGTCACTTATTAAAGGTTCAATCTTACTGAAGTGGTATAGGTTAGTATTATACCTTTGACGAAAGAAAAGAATGGATTTTAATCTCTTGAGCCTTAAAAAATGGAGTGTAAAGTTTTTCATTAAGCATAGTAAAAGAGAGAGACTGTATTTGATCATTGAAAAGATAGTGAATGGCCTAATATGACTTAAAGAGTGGATATAAATATTATTGGTTGAACCACTATAAAATTTCTTATATTGATTCTCTCTATCCCTTTCACTTTTATTTTTAAAAGCAATCAACTCACTTCTCTTTAGGGTTGTCTTTCTTATCAAGAGATATCAGAGCCTCTTCTCTTATCAAAACTTTATTGTAACAGAAAAGATTTATAGCAACCTAAAATGAGCATGGACCTAAAGGACAATTTGTGGTGAGACCATCATTTTTCAATGAAACTAATTATTAATATTGGAAGAGCTGAATATACTACTTCTTGAGATTAAAATTGATTGAGTTATGGAGAATTATAGTGAAATAAAGGCACTTACAGATGCAACACAAATAGAAAAGAACATTAATGAAATGTCAAAAAAAAAAAAAAGGAAAAGAAGCAAGTGACAAATAATGATAAGGTTATTCACATGCTCTTTTATGTCTTGAGTAAAAGTGAATACAACAACTAAAGAAATTTAAGAAGCCTAAAAAATCATTGATGAGGGTACTAATCAAATCAAGGACAACAAAATAAAAACTTTCATCTTCTAATGTAAAACCATTTTAATGAAGATTAAGGAAAAGATCTCTAAAATGGATGATGTTTCATCAAAAGTAATAGAGATATGAAGGCTTTTGGGAAGATATTCACCAGTGAAAAACTTATGAAAAAAGTTTTAAGACATCTACCAAAGGAAAGAATAGTTAGGGTCACATCTCTGAAAGATGCTTAGGATTAAAAAACCATGCCCTTCGATGAACTATTGAGAAATCTCATTAATTATGAGATGAATCTCAATAGAGAAGCAACATCTCCATAAGAGGAAGGTAACAAAAGGAAAATAAGAATTACACTTAAACTATCAAGATTTGATGAAGAGTTAGATGAAGAAGAAGTAGCATTCATAATCGATCAATTTCCAAGAATGTTTAAGAGGATGTCGTAAAAGAAAGGCAACAGCAAGCTTGACACAGTGAAATGCTATGGGTGTGGGATATTTGGTCATATGACGACTAATTTCCCCAAGTCCAAATTTGAAATGAAAGAAAAGAAAAATAATAAAGCATATGAAGCCATTTAGAATGATTCAAACTCCTTTAAATTAAGTCAATCTAAGGATGAACCAAGAAAGGCAAAGAGAGAAAAAGTTAATTTATAGTTGATGGCCCTTAAGGAAACCTTTCTAAATAAGGTGCACTTTAATACTTTAAATATTGATTTTGATAATGATGATGATCTAGAGCTTAAAAGATGTTTACTATTAAAAATCTTTTAGAATCCTTAAAACCCACCAATAATGATTTAGATAAAAGTTTTCAGAGAAACAAAAATTTGAAAATATAATTGAAAAAATTTTAAATGTTCAAAAAGGGGGGAAAAATGAGGGTTTAGTTAATGAAAATAAGTTTTACGAAATCATATCTTCTCAAAATGGCGATTTTAAAAGGGAAGTTTTAAATTTGAAAGACTCTCTTATCCCTTTCGCTAAAGGCAAAGAAAAATGAGATTTGGTTTTAGGCTCCCAAAGACTTTCAAAAGATAGACATGGTTCAGGCATGGATTTTTTTCTAAATGTTCCACATCTAAGACTAAGTTTGTGAAAGCCTCCTCCAAGACTAGAATCTCTCTCCTTCTTTATCTAGGACACATATGCTCAGTCTATAATACTTACACATACATGTCCAAAGGCTTAAATTAAATCTTGATATGTATAGGTCTTAAAGACAAAAGTCAAATAAAAATGCATATGCCCCTTTTATTCCTAGCTCTCAAGCTCCAAAGAAGTTGTTTCTTGACTATTCCATACAAAGACATTTAATGTGAAAATTCTAGCTATGAAGCAAACTTTGTTCTTCAAGGATAAACGATAAAATATATTTTTTCTTAAAGTTGTAGGCCCCAAAAGCAATAGGTACCATTTTGATTTTCAGATTGGGAACTCCTTCATTTAGTGCTCAAAATAAAGAATTTAAATGGTGAATGGAGATTAATAAGGGAAAAAAAAAAAAAAAAGAGATATAGAGTTTCAAAGTGATATCAAGCTAACTAAATAAGTGGTATCAAGCTTGTAATGTATCTTTTACCCTATCTTTGTTATATATATATATATATATATATATATATATATATATATATATATATTGTTAAGGGAGATGTTGTATATGCATACTTTATCTTATAGATGTCTTTGACATATATGGTTTTTTATTTTATTTTTGGTTCTAGATAGTGTTTTTTTTTAATATGCTAACTATTGGTATCTCATTTTATGATTCCAAGATTTATTAAGGGGGGATTTGTTTAAGAAAGAGATAGCAAATTTTCTTTATGTGTAAAAATTTTAATTTTGGTATGGTATCAAGTCCATTTTTGTTTTATATTTTGATTTGATTTCTTTTTGTCAAGATGATAAAAAAAAGAGGAAATTTTTTGATGTTGATAAATTATTTTCTTATTATTTTTCTAATTTTATTAAGTACTTTAGTGTTGTCATCATTCAAAAAAGAGAAATTATTGACCCCAAAGTTACTTTTGGTTATTAAGACATTTATTGTCTCAACTTCTAGAATGATTAACATTGATATATTTTAAATGATTTCAAAATAACAAAAAATTCTAACTTTATACTGGAGTACTTGTACTTGTTTGTTAATGTTTTTCTAGAAGTATTGTTGGCTCCAAAAAGATGAAGGCAAGGACACACTTCAATGAAAATGCTTTAAAGGATATGCTAAGCCCATATGGAAAGAATGCTTGATATCTTGGATACTTTTAAAGATGAAGGCAAAGTATTTAAGGAGGATGATATTTTTATCAAAAGCATAGAAATATTTGATTGATCCCTTAATATACTTTTAAAGATATGAACACTTGAGCATACTAAAAGTATAGGGTATAAGGGTATAAATGAAATGAGAAAGAGAAGACTGACAAACTTTAATGATTATGGGCATTAAATGAATGATTATGAAAAAAAAATAATAAGCATTGCAAAAATCTTTAGAAAATACCTTAGCTCATTGATTTGAATGTGCCTTATTGATATGAGAGAAAGCTTAACAATCTAGAAGCAATCAACGAGTATGGAAGGATAGCAAAAGTATTGCAAAAGCCTTTGTGAAGTGCCTTAACTAGTATGTTTGCTTTTAATTCTTATCAATTGTTGGACTAGGTTGTTCAAGCCTAAGTCAAACGTATCTTTTAATCTTGACAATGAAGATTAATATGTTTTAACATCTTGTTTAAGTATTGTTTTTGCAATTTTTAAGATAGGTTTGCATTGAAAATTAGATGGAAGTCAAATCTCAAACATTGAGTAAGCCATATCAATTTGTAGTAAAAAAAACCTTAAAATCGCGACTGTGACGTTGCAACAGGAAGAATGAACTTGAATTAGATGAATTTGAGGAGTAAATCACAGTTGCGACCCTACCAAGGAAGACTTGATTGTCATACAATGTGATTCATGGTAACGTTTGCTTTCCTAGTCGCGATCGTGACTTTTGTAGTTGTATAAAGGGAACCAAGTCCGCAATCAAAACTTGCCAAGTGTCCAAGATAACCATTAACATATCAAAATTCATAAGGGATAAAAAGCTATCGAGATAGCAACCCATTGAAGCATTTTTTTCCTTATCAAACAGAAGAATTCGCAATCACTATTGCGTTTAAGAAGAACCTTAAATGTGACTGTGACTTTTGGTTGGTTTGATAAACACAACGACTATGTTTCTTGAAAAACCAATAGCAACATGCCACATGGACTAGCCATTAGATACAAATGGGGTTCTCCACTGCAATTTCAGTCTTCTAGTGCAAAGTGAAAATTCAAGATCGCGAAACTAGTCTGACAGCCATTTAATGCAAAATCTGCCTAGCTTACCTTAGAGATTTAGGCATAGTTTCTTTGTAACATCTCTTTGGCGGTTATTGCATATAAATACTCCACCAAACAAATATGAATGTAAGAAAATATCATTGGTTATAGGCAAACTCTTGTAATTTTACTTCTCAACCTTTTATTCTTTGTTTGTGAATTAATATTATTAGGCGTAAGCATTAGACACAATTGTAATTAGGTTTGAAAGTTAGCTTAGTTGTCAAAACTCTTATATTATGTTAAGTGTGAGCCTTAGAGAAAACACTTGAGTGAGGTTTTAGTGTGAGCCTTAAAACACAAGTTGTAAGGTTGTAAGTAAGCCATTAAAACACATTGTACCGGTGTGAGCTTGAAAACACCATTTTGAGTTAGTAAAACACCCAATTATGAAGAATTGGTAAGTGGATGAACTGTTTATTAATACCTGAACCACTGTAAAAATATTGTGTGTTCATTCTTTTTTCTTCTCCTTTAATCTCCCAAATTATTTATCTTCCTTCCAAATTTATAAATTTTCACCAATTGAACCCCCTTCTTGGTGCTCAAGGGCCAACAAGTGGTATTAGAGCTAGATTCTCATTAAAACTCTTAATTGAGTGAGCAAAGACACATGGCATAAGAAATAATCCACACCATTATAGTATGAATGGAACAACCATTGAGGAAAGCTCTACAATGACCAGATACTTTTGGATGGTTGTTATAGTGGGCCCTCTAACTTAGTGAGCATGATATCATGTATGAACCTAAAATGGCCTTAAAAGCCCAATCTTTGGCTGACTTTGCCATAAAGATGACTTATGATGAACAAATTAAGGCATCACCAAAGGATACATGGACTTTACATGTGGATTATGCATCCAATGAACATGGAGCAAGAGTGATCCTCCAAAGCCTAGGTAAAATTAAGATTACATATGTTGTTGCCTTAAAATTCAATGCTACTAATAATGTTACATAATATGAGGCTTTGATTACTAGATTGAACTTAGCCCTCAAAGTAAGAGCATTAGAACTGTAGGTGTTTAGGGACTTTATGTTAGTTGTTAACCAAGTCTCAAGAGACTTCTAGGCCATAGATGATAACTTAGCAAAGTATTTGAAGAAGTGCCAATAAGTACTCAATAAGCTCACCCAGTAAGGAGGAACCTAGACCATTGTTTAAGTCCCTAGGGAAAAGAATGTAGAAGCAAACACCATATTTAAAACAATAATAAAATAAGAAGAGATGTTTTAGAACTTCTCATTGAAGGAGGAAAGTTTCCAACCTATCATAGTTGAGTAGGAGATCTTGAATGTGGTAGAGCTAGGCATATGGATTGTTGGCCCTTGGTGCCAAAAAGGGGGGTTGAATTGGTATATAAAAATTTAAAAATAAAGAAGAGGGGAAAAATAATGAACACAAGCGATTTATAGTGGTTCGGGTATTAACCAACCCTACGTCCACTCCCCAATTCACCAATTGGGTATTTCACTCAATCACTAGTGTTTTACAAGCTCACACTCAACTTACAACAATGTGTTTTACAGGCTC
>CATIWR010058179.1:0-21718 GCA_949677035.1 Omphalea diandra | reverse complement strand
GGATATCATCAAATTAGGATGAGGGAGGGAGATGAGTGGAAAACTGCTTTCAAAACAAAATATGGTTTATATGAGCGGTTGGTTATGCCTTTTGGTTTGACTAATGCACCTAGCACTTTCATGAGATTAATGAACCATGTTTTGCAAGCTTTTCTTGGTAAGTTTGTGGTTGTGTATTTTAATGACATTCTTGTATATTCTCAATCTTTGGAAGATCATGTTAAGCATGTAAAGTTAGTTTTTGATGTTTTGAGAGAGGAAAAGTTATTTGCTAACCTTAAAAAGTGTTCTTTTTGTACAAACAAAGTTGTGTTCCTAGGTTTTGTAGTAAGTGAGCAAGGGATCGAGGTTGATAAAGACAAGGTCAATGCTATCAAGGATTGGCCTACACCAAAGAATGTAGGAGATGTGCGTTATTTCCATGGTTTGGCAAGTTTTTATAGGCGATTTGTCAAGGATTTTAGCACTATAGTCGCACCACTAACTGAAGTGATTAAGAAGAATGTTGGCTTCAAATGAGGAGATGCATAAGAAAATTCCTTTTCTTTGCTCATATCTAAATTAACTAGTGCACCTCTATTATCTTTGCCTAATTTTTCTAATACCTAAAAAATTGAATGTGATGGTTCAGGTATAGGAATTGGAGCCGTGCTCATGCAAGAAGGAAAGCCTATTGCCTATTTTAATGAGAAACTTAATGGTGCATCCTTGAACTACCCAACTTACGACAAAAAGATGTACGCTTTGGTAAGAGCCTTACAAATATGGCAGCACTATCTATTGCCTAAAGAATTTGTTGTCCATATTGACCATGACAGCTTGAAGTACCTAAAGGGGCAACAAAAGCTCAATAAAAGACATGCCAAATGGAGTGAGTTTATAGAGTCTTTTCCCTATATCATAAGGTACAAATAAGGTAAGGACAATATTGTCGCTGATGCTTTATCCCGAAGGTATGTGTTTCTTTATATTTTGAATGCAAAGTTATTGGGATTTTGATACATGAAAGATCTGTATGAACAAGACCATGACTTTAGCCAGTTCTATGTTGCTTGTTAAAAGGTTGCTCATGCATAGTATTTTAGGCATTATGGGTTCTTATTCAAGAATAACAAGTTATGTGTGCCTAATTGTTTCTTGCATGAATTTCTTGTAAGGGAAGCACATAGAGGGGGATAGATGGGACATTTTGAAGTACAAAAAACTTTAGATATTTTGCACAAACATTTTTATTGGCTAAATATGCGATTAGATGTTCAAAAGATTTGTGATAAATGTGTTGCATGTAAACAGGCTAAGTCTAAATCTAAACCACATGGATTATACATGTCTTTACCTATACTTAGCATACCTTGGGTTGATATTTCAAAGGACTTTGTTTTAGGTTTGCCTAGGTCTAAAAAAGGTAATGATTCCATTTTTATTATGGTTGATAGATTTTCTAAAATGACACATTTCATTCCATGTCATAAAACTAATGATGATATTAATGTTGCAAAGTTATTTTTCAAAGAAATTATGAGATTACATGGTATGCTTGAAACTATTGTTAGTGATAGGGATACAAGATTTTTGAGCTTCTTATGGAAAACTTTATAGGGAAATTTGGGAAAAAAATTATTATTTTCTACAACTTGTTACCCCCAAACTGATGGACTAATCGAAGTTATGAATAGAATTTTAGGACATTTGTTATGAGTAATGATTAAAAAGAATTTGAAAACATGGGAAGAATGTTTGCCACACATTGAATTTGCTTATAATCATAATGTGCATTCATCTACTCATTACTATCCTTTGATAATTATTTATGGGTTTGTTCCTTTGAATCCTTTGGATTTACTGCTTTTGCCTATGGACATGTAATTAGATGGAGATGGAAAGAAGAAGGCAAAATTTGTTAAATATTTGCATGAGAAGGTTCACATGAACATTGAAAAAAGGAATGAACAAGTTGTTAAACATACTAATGAAAGACATATAAAACTTGTGTTTGAGCTTGATGATTGGGTTTGGGTACAGTTTAGGAAAGAGAGGTTTCCTAATCTTAGAAAGAGCAAACTTAACCCTAGGGGCGATAGACCTTTTCAAGTTTTGGAAAAGGTTAATGAAAATGCTTATAAGAGAGACTTGCCTAGTGATTAAAATGTTAGTGTTATTTTTAATGTTGTTGACCTATGTCCTTTTGACTTTGATAAAGGTATTGATTTGAGGATAAATCCTCGTGAGGAAGGAGGGAATGATGCAAATAGCCAAGGTAGGCCCAATGATCCACTTTAACTTTAAGGCTTAAACATAAGGGGAAAGCTTAAAAAGTTCAAAGATGCAATTAGAGAATTCACGCAACAAGCAATAACCAATAAAATGGCCTAAGAAGAACAAAGGAGGCATGAAGCCTAATTACATGGAGATGGCAGCTTAGACTCTTCAAAGAAAGCTTTCAACTTGATCCATTAGAGCCCAACATATGAAGAGGCCCATGACCATTAGGTATTCAGCCAAGACATCTTTTAGAGGCCTAATTCGGCCATACATGAAGATTTTCCTATTTCTTCCTCATTAGGCTGAAATCCTTTTTTAAACTAATTAGGAACTTTTGTTATTTACTTATGTAAGAAACTTATTTTATAATTAGGAAGATATCTAATGTATCTTTTAGTTATTTTTTACTTAGCTTAGGAATACCATTTATTCGAGATACATTAGGCAGATTTCAAAGACTAATTAGGAAGTGATTCATAGGGTTTTCTAAAAGCTTTATAAAGGCTATAAATAGCCTTCTCATTTGGCCAAATTGATCAATCATTGAATGAAAAATATTTCTTTTAGCAAAATTGCTTATGAAAGTTAATTCTTTTCTTGAGTTCTTAATAGGACTTGATGAGATTATTAAGTGAGTTCTTAATAATTTCACAAACTTGTTTAATCTTGGTCTTAAATTACTTAAATAATTTAAGATTGAGATTAACACTTCTTAAATCTTTATAATTTAGGCTACTAGAAATAAGTTTTTTAGAGGTCTAATTAAGATTTAAGAGTTTATCTTACTTGAACTTTGAATTAAAATTTGGGACTTATGCTACATACAAATAAGGATCCAAAAATCAACCTCGTTCGTATCACCCTGCCTCATATAATTTCTCACTAAGTTGTGGTTATGCTTACCTCTTCATAATTCAGTTTTGCAGGTCTTATTTAATATCAAGACTACTTATTTCTCCAGGCTGAGATGATGTCCAAAATTGTATTTCCTTTTAGTATTCATTGTATTTCACTCCATTTATTTTCTTAACTTTCGTAAATGATCCCTGTAGATTTTAAGTATTGTTTAATTGTTTTAAACATTTAAATTTGATATATTCTGAACTAATTAATACATTATATTTGACAAGTTATTAGTTACATGTTGAAATTATTTTAAAATAATTTATTGAATTATTTTTCATTTTTGCTTACTTGAAAATTTATATTTTTATTGATTTAATTATGTATGTATGCTAGTAAGGTTGAGGCCACAACCTTAGTTTCACGTCGGTCATGACTCCTAGATTTGGGCATGACAACTAATCCTAGGGCTACAGACAACTCTCAAACCCTAATCTCCATAATTTCTTTTGTTCTTATTTGTATAAGGTCTAAAATAAGGTGCAATCCAAGTCATTGAGCTCAGTAGCACCCATTCTACCTCAATAAATACCCCTCCCATATAGGGAGAGGATGAGGCTTTTAAAACCTCAACTAAATTTTGTCAAAATAACTTTTTAAGCATCAAAACCCTACCATAAATGGAAATATAAAACCCTAACACAAATATCATGCATTTAAGGTAAAAACCCAAGCATTTACACCATTTTATGCATTGAATCCCTTTGCATGGATGAATTTCTCTCATATCAAAGTGCCTCTAAGGGTAAGAAACATTGAATAGGGCTTTCATGGACTCCTCTTCTCTTCCCTCTTCTTCTTCTTATTTTTAATTTTTTTAGTCATCATAAAAGTCTATATAGACAGTTCTTTGTGTGTTTACTCCTAAAAGGGCTATACAAGCCATTGGTTTGTCTGTACAACCCTCTTTCCATGCTTACAACATAATTTTTGCAAATTTTATCTTGCGTTTTTTATTCTTTTAGGGTTTTGAAAGCCTTCTATAATAGAAATAGGGGTAGGTTGCAAAATTAATGACCCTCATTCTTCATTTTATGGTAATGATAATAAAAATATAGGATTTTACCTTATGTAATTTGCTTTTTGTATGCCTTATTTATATTGTTTTTATTACTTAAAAGTGCTTGACCATGGGTAAATATGAAAGGAGAAGGTTTTGTTACCCCATGATCCCTAGATTCCTCTTTAGTTTAAGTGGTTACCTAGGATGTGTGCTATCATTTTGGTTATTCAAACTACCATCATTAAAGGAGAGGATAGGCTAGCCCCTTTCAAGGCTAGCTTGCCTCTTTTATTTTCTTTATTAACTTTGGTGGTGATAAACATCAATAGACAAAGATTGATAGCCCAAGGATTCCACTCTTTTTCATTTTGTCTTGTGTTGATTAATGATTTAAGTTTTAGGCTTTCTAAGAATTAGTGATTGTTTATCCATCTTCCTTAGCATCATAGCCTTTACTAATGGCTAGAGGTGCACCAATCGATGCCCTTGACATGACATGCTCTTTTAGATCTCTCTATGAGAGGATTTAAGATCTTATGATCCCTGTTTGCATCCCTATTTGCCTAAAGTTCTTTAGCCTCAATTTGCAATACTATTGTTTCATGCTTTATGTGTTGATGTTATCTTTCACTCTCATCATTCTTTATGCTTTGTATTTGTTTTAATATGCTTAATAATGGACATGGACATTAGTTCAGCCTCCCTAATTTGACCTTTAAGATGATGATTTACGCTGGACATTATGTAACAAATAGGTTAGATTCCAAAACCCCTAAGGTAGGTATTATGATTTATCTTTAACTACTTATTTCTTATAGTTTTAGGGGCTATTTTGGTTTCTTTTTAATTTTGATTTTAGAACTAATATGTGCTTCATTTTGTAGGTTAGAATGTCCATTTGATGCATACTTTATATGAATGTAACCATGTGCATGATGACGCCCATTTATGCTTATGCATGTATCCCCTCCCCGTAGAGAATGCTTGCAATATTTGAATGTTATGAATGGATTGAAACATGCTAAATGAATGTTTTAGGACCATCTAATATGGACTAATTAAACAACTAATTATGTTTAATTTTAATTAATTCTCTAATATTCGTCACTTGAGTTTAAAATTCTATTTTGATCATAGTATCATTAAATCACACCCATAATCATCATTAATTATTATCAAATTCTTTAAATTTAATTAAATTATCTAATTCAATAAACTTTCTCATATCATAATTAAATCTTAAATTAACTTAATTGCCCTCATAATTATTCAATTGATTTTGTAAAATACCTTAACAATTTTATAATCCTTGATAATTGTATTATTTCAATTAATTTCTCTAATTATAATGAACTACTTTAATTCTTATTTATATTTAAGTCTACAATCACCTTCAAACATCAATAATAATTAATCATCCATTAATTATTCCCATAAACTATCTCAACATTCATATAACCACATTTTACAATTTAATCCTTTATGTCCTTAAACTTTTATAAACCCTCCAATTAACTTTATTTGCTAGATAAGCATCCTCATTTAGCATCCTTACCTTCATCTTATCATAATCTTTCATATGCATCACGGTTAATAATTCTCCCATATTTAAAAATTAAAATTTTATTTTCATAATCTCTTTAAACTTTGATACCTTTTCAATTAGGTTAAAAAATGCAAGTAACTTCAATTATTTCTCAATTTATTAATTAACATCAATTTACATCCATATTTGTTTTATTCTTCTTTTTACTTAAGTTGTTTGTTAGGTAGGATATTCTCTTTTGATTTCAAAAATTCTTATGTTTATTGTATCTCTAGTTCTTTTTTCATTTCTAAATCTTGTTTTAATAAACCTAGATTTTCTTTATCTTGTGTTTTTGTTCAAAAAAAATTCAATGCCTTAGTGTTTCTCTATACTAGATGTAAAATGTTTTCTATGGTTTCTTTTCAATATTTTGGATTTGTTTTACTCTTTCTTTAGCATGTACTAATCTTTCTTTAGGTGATTAATATTTGACCCAGGAGGAAATACTTATAATTACATGGTAAGTTTTCAATTAGGATTATATTTGTTAGATCTTATATTTGGTTTTTGCTTTTTTGTAGGCTAAGATTCGAGGATGAATCATCCCAAACAAGGGGGAATGATGTAAACAAGCTCATTGGGCCCGTTGGACGTAAGGTTTGGAGCATAGAGCTTAAAGCCTAAGGTTAGTGCATGAAGCATTTAATGGATATAATTAGTGGATTATTGTTAAGCCCAAATCAAGGCCCATTTGAACTCAGTTTCAATTGTGGATGCTTTCTATAAGCCTCCACTGATATGCCCAATAAATTGATGTAAAGTTCAAAATTTCATGTTAAGACAAGTATGAACACAAACTAGTGTGAATAAGACATAAATTGATAAGGTTGTACTGTCTTAACTAACAAACATGTTCCAACATCATGGGAACTCATGTCCTAAGACAAAACATCACCAAATTTGGCTTAATCCATATTTGACATATGGACCTCAAGATTCTTTCAAGATTTTCAAGATTCTTTAAGATCTTTCCACAATTTGCAAGATTATCTTAAGATTTTTCAAGATTCTTCAAGAATTCATCTTATTAGCCAAATACCTTCCTTGTTTAGTTAAAAGTATCTTTTATGTCTTTTAGTCTTATAAGTAATGTTAGAAAAGATTTTGTAAGATCTTTCCTTACATTGGCCGAATCCCCTTGTGGCTAATCATATGGCATTATTTACTTGCTTATCTCATTAGGATTAGTGGATTTAGCATATTTTTAAGCAAATTCCCTTGGTGGCCAAATTGCACCAAGGGTTTCTTTAAAATTTTATTTATTTTATTCTTATTAGTTACCTTAAGATTTAAAGGCTATATATATAGCCCCTATTTAGCCATGCCCAATTAATTTTGATGATTATTATTTTTTAGCATATTGCTTTATGAGATTTGCTCTCTTTCATGACTTCTTGAAAGAACTTGGTAAAGTTGTTAGGTCGATTTTTTAATAACTTTATAAATTAGTTAATTCTAGGATTAAATTGGCTTTAGCTAATTTAGGTTTTGAATTAATAACCTTTAAATCTTTGTAATTTATGTTGCTAGAAATAGATTTTCTAGAGGTCTAGTTGGGATTTAAAGTTCTTTAAACTTGATTCTTGAAACAATCCTTGGCAAGTTGTTTAAAGCATACGATTTGAGGTTCTAATCACCTCTCCATTCATATCAAGATAGCCCTCTGGATGAGGAAGGATCTAATGGCATTAAGGGAGTATGAGCTAGAATTGTACTAAGGGATGGAGCTAGAGAAGTCAAAGATGGACCTAAAAGAGTGGAAGATGTCGACGGAGCTGTAGTCAAAAGCAATGTAGGCATCGATGTAGATGAGCTAGATGGAGGAAGTGGTGGTAGAGATGACATGCAATCATAAGTACATCCTCTGCATTTCAAACCACCTCAAGCAGGTGTACCCAATTCGTTAAATATACAACATGTCCTTTAAATTTACATATTATTATTATTATTATTATTATTATTATTATTATTATTATTATTATTATTATTATTATTATTATTATTATTATTATTATTATTATTATTATTATTATATAATACTTACATAATGAAAGTGAAATTCATAAGCATATGAATACCTGATTGGAGGGAGCAAATCATAACTTACTTAAAATCATCATACTTTATATCATCTTCAAATATTAAATCTTATGATGATTCAAATTCTGGTTATAGTTTTATTTCGTTGTTTGACTAAATATCTTCATTTTTATCATTTAAATTGATGAACAACTCACTCTTATCATTTAAACTTCTTGGTGGCTCATCATCTATAGTTTCAATTAGAGGCAAATTATTAACATCCTTTTAAAATAGAGCTTGAGATTATATCTTAATAATAAATTCATCCTTCATTTTAAAATGTGATATGGGTTTTATTTTGAATATTGTCCACTAATCAATTTTATCCAATCATAAACTGGGATACAAAACATAATTCACTTGACAAGCTTGCATTGCTAATATAAATGGTTCATATTTATCAAACACAACAGTTATGATTGATTTTGATAATATTATAATTTACATGCACTTTCATTCCCACATTAGGCGCTAGACCAAACCATTCACATTTAAATAAAATATTTTTTTTAATCAAATATACAAGATACTCCAACTATATCATCTTGATCGATTGATCATAGTATTCATATGCATTTTCACTATAGTTGAAACCCTTAATACTTACTCGATTATTGATTGATGCCTTATGGGGATCATATTTTTCAATGTGAAGATTATATCCATTTATATGGCAAATAGAATACATAGTCACTATTCATAATGGACCTTTGGAAAGATCTATAATAAATTGATTGGTGATTCTATTTATTGGATCATTTGCCTAAAAGAAACAAATAGTACTAATTAGCTAACTTGGTTATGCAAAAATTAATTTATAATTTATTGTTGTATTATTAGCTAATGTATACTAACATATGAATCAAACAAATAATGAAATTATATCTCCAACTTTTTATCAACCTCATCGGTGGATATGTTAGGAAAATTATGCTTCAACATGCCAATATATAAGCTTCTTAAAATTTTCATAATATAATATTAATGTATAATCATTTTAACATTTACAAAATAATAAGTTTAATTAGTATTATAACTTACTCAACATTTTATTTCTTTATGACAATTGAGAAGAATATATGTTTGAGCTATATAATATTCTTCATTAGTCAATATCTTGCTTTTAAGGCTACAAATAGTCTACCCAGATGGACAAATTTCCTAGAATATTAGATATTTTTATGTTTCTTCCATCGTCATTAGAAGTACTCTCTTGTGCCTTGTATACATGTGTGGTTCAAAAATAATAAGAGCAAAATGATGAAACTGCTTCACCTAAGTATGCACTATATATAAAACTTTTAACCTCAACTTTATTATTAACATTATTCTTTAAATGTTGAAGAAATCTATAACATAAACATGTGGTTAGAGTAAGATTGAATGGATATAATGAAATTGAAATAAAATGTATAATAGATATAATGAAATTAAATGTATCTCTCAAATGGATACATCCATCTATATTGTATAGGCCTTGCTTTCTTTGTTTCATATGCCAAATGTAGTACTAAATGTTCCCTTGTATCAAAGAAACTTGGAGGAAAAATATGTTACAACTTACACAAAATCAAAGGAATGTCAATTTCCAAACATATTGTGTCTTCCTCTATAAATTGTGGGTAGCGAGTTCTTTGAAAAACATACTTAACTTTGTGATTGGTATATATACTTGTGAAGGCAATAGCTCATGGAAAGTAGTAAGGAATAGTCGATGTATAAACACATGATAATAATGGCTTTTCATACTGAACAACTTCAACTTATGCATATCGATGCATCGAGCAATATTGGATACATATCCACTTGAACATTGAATATTCTTAATCCATTCATGTAAGACTTGTTTACTTTGCTTATATAGTGTATATTTTGCCTTTGGATATTTCTCTATTCATTATCCCAATGTAACTCTAGATGGTGATATAATAACTACAAGTCTTCTCTAAATTTGACATTATCTTTAGATTTTCTTTTTTTATTTATCATTATATTAAAAACATTCTCAAACACATTCTTCTTAATGTACATAACATTTTAAATTATGTCTTATCAAATTGGTACTATAATAAAGCGAATCTCAAAATATACTTCATTTCTTCCACCCACATCTTGTTCGTTTTAATATTTGAGCATCAACCTCTTCAGAACTAACTTCAGTTAACTTCATTAATCGTAATCTAGTGATTTTCTTTAGTACCTCCATTCTTGACCTTATAGGTGGAGCCGGATCTTCCATTGTTTAATTTTTAAGAAAAATAATTTTCTTACATATTAACAGATGATCAAACAGTAAGAATTTATGAGTATTATCAAACCATCATTGCTTACCATCATTCAATAGTGTGAAGGCATTAGGATGTTCCAGACAATATAAACAAGCAAGTCTACCTTGAGTACTATAACCAGACAACATACCACAAGTAGGAAAATTACTAACTGTCCATAGCAAAGTAGCTCACAACTGGAAATTTTGCTTTGTGGAAATATCATATGTCTCCACCCCAATTTCTCATAACTTTTTCAATTTGGCAATCATAGACTGCAAAATATATCTA
This sequence comes from Omphalea diandra, assembly GCA_949677035.1. NCBI lineage: Eukaryota > Viridiplantae > Streptophyta > Magnoliopsida > Malpighiales > Euphorbiaceae > Omphalea > Omphalea diandra. The sequence continues at coordinate 11,322 of CATIWR010058179.1, read as the reverse complement.
ACTCTAGTTTAGGATTGTTAGGTCTTGGAACCATAACAAAAATAAACATATATTCCTTTTTCATAAACATCTAGGGAGGCAAATTATAAGTTGTCACAATAATTGCCAACACGAATATTATTGTAAAAAATGTTGAAACCCATTAGTGCATAATTCCATATGGACATTACAAATTTCATATGCAAATTATGGATTTATTATATTAAAATACTTTTAGTCTGGAGAATCCAAACAATGTTCCATCACATCATCTTCTTACTTATGTTTAGTATGTTATCTCATATACTTGACAGTTGCTTTAGAAGCATACAACCTTTGCAACCTCAACTTTAGAGGAAAGTTATACATCTTCTTATGTAGAACTTTTTTTTTAGATGTACTTCATCCTCAAGACATGTGCTTATATCTAGAAAAATTAGAAAACTTACATGTCCTTAGGTCACTGCCATCACCCTAATATGACATGCAATTATTCTTGCAATAATGAATCTTCTCAATTGGAAGACCTAAAACTTTCATCAACTTCTTAGTGTTATAAAAACTATTAACCATTACATAATCCTCAAGCAACAACTCATTGTACCATTGTAAAATATTGTTATTACACATTTCAAACAAATGGTGCTCAGATTTAATATTCCTCAGTCATGCAATCGAAGATAACTAGGAATATATTTCATAATCAGGCCATAAATCCTCATTAGCTGCATGAAGCATATTAAACAAGTTTCAAGATGTCAAATTGAGGGCTTCATTATTTTGCTCCAATCAAACTCTAGACCAATAACATCCATTACAATATTATGGAATGCACTAGGTTCTGGTTCACTATGACATACATTATCAGCTAGAAGCTCAGGTTCATATCTAGTTGATGTTCCAAATCCACACACTTCACCGTGCAAATACAATTCATAATAGCCAATAACAAACCTCTTCGTATAATATGCAACGTTATTGTATTGGGGGTTTGAATAACTTTGATTCTTACTCTTCTTATGATTTCATGGACATCTAGTCTTAAGTTTATCCATAAATTCAGGTTGGAAAGTCACAAATTGGATGAAATGGCTTACACCTTCTAAGAATTATGCCCATAGTAAACCATCCTTAAGTCTAGAATACATCCAATTCCTATCTAATATCATTGTAAAGTCTTGATAATTATGAAATAATAATGCAATTAAGGATACATATAATATTACTAGTATGAAAATTGTTAATGAGAGTTTGTGTTGTTTCATATAGAATACTATCTCCTTATCTCTCATTGCCTATAAAGTAAGAATTTAACCCATTTACAAATTCATTTTCATATAACCATATGTTTTAACAATATAGTTCATATAGCTACTAAAATTTTGATAGCATCTCACTATAGTTCTCCTAGTACACCGAAATGATAAATATTTTTCAACATTTATCATTATGCACTAAGAGAACAAATATGAGATAAACAACCAAAATTATCAACAACATAATAAACTATATTATGTACAGTAAGTTATCTTAGAAAATGAAAATTTCAAATTGTCCCCTTTGGACAATTCGATGTGATTCTCATCATCCAATGAGAATGACACCAAACATATATCTAAGGTTATACCTATATGTTCTTTTTATGTAATTTATGAGAAATTCAACCAAATTTTCTCTAAATTACATATTGGTTTGCTATTGTCCTTTTAATAAAAATAAAAATAAAATTCAAAATATGCATTAAGTTCAAACATAAAATATTCAACAATAGAATAAGATAGCTTTGAAATTTTAATTTTTATGGAATAATGTTAATTTTTTCGAAATCTTTATATCTATTCTATTTTTATGGAATATTATTAATTTTTTTATTACTTTGAAATTTTCTAAAAATTTTAGGGCATTTTATTAATTTTTTGGAAACCTTTCAAATTTTATGCAATTTTTCTTGAACATTATTAATGTTTTAAAATGTTTGAAATTTGGTGAAAATTTTTCAAGAATTTATTAATTTAATGTTATTCATGGGATATTATTCACGAAATTTTATGAAATTTTGCAAACATTTCAAAATTTCACAAATTTAAAAGAGATACTATTAATTTTATGGGCAATTTGCAAATTATAAAATTTTTATAGAATTAAAATGTTTTGAAATTGTATGAAATTTTTAGGACATATTATTAATTTTCAATTTAATTTATGGTATTCATAATTAACTTCCAATTATTAGGGAATGTTACTTATAATTTTAAAAAATTTTCATTTTTTAGTGGCCAATTTAGGAATACTTTCTTATATTTAAAATTTTAAGGATATTTAATGTAATTAACATTTTGAGTATTTTATGGCATTGCTAATTAACCTTTAATTTTTATGGAATGTTACTTATAATTTTCAAAATTCTTTCATTTTTTAGTAGCTAATTTTGGATAATACAACTTTTGGATATTTTGTTATATTTCAAATTTTAAGGATAGTTAATGAAATTAGCATTTTAAGTAGTTTATGGATTCCTAATTAACTTTAAATTTTTATGGAACGTTATTTATAATTTATTTTAATTTATTTAGGCAAACTTAGGATAAGTAAGATCTTTCAAAAATTTATATTTTTTACAACAATTTAAGTTAATTAATATTTTTTGACTATTTTATGGCATTCATAATTTCAATGTAAAAATTTTATAAATTATTGACTTTTTATGGAACACTAACTTAATTTGAATTTCATACAATACAAAAATACAATTAGAACATACAAATTTGTCATATAATACACTCAATTACAAAAAAATGCACTAAATATTTTATATAATAAATGAAATCATAAAAATTTGCACACAAATATTTCATACTAAATTTTTAAATTTTAATTTATATTTTTAATTATAATATTTCTGAATTAAATACCTACCTTTTGAAGTGCAAAATACTCAAAATGAATTAAAAAAAAAAGATTTAAGCATAATCACAAAATACAAACTAAAAAAATATAAATAATAAATGTAAGTAAAATTTATACATGTTCTAATTATTACACAAATTCATTAAATACACACAAAATACAATAGAACTAAAATTACCATATTTCTATATATTCGATCAAAATTACAAAAATTGTAAAAATTTACAACAAATTAAAAAAATTATGCTAAATTTACAAAATATGATGCATTTAAGCTAAATTACAAAAATTACACATTTTACACTAAATTTATAATAAATGTATATAATGTAATAAACTTACACTAAAATAAGAATATACAAGTTTTGCACTAAATGACGAATAAATTTATAAAATTTAATAAATTTACTTTAAATTACACAATTTACAACTTTTCACAAAAATTTCATAAAATTTACAAAATATAATATATTTACAATAAATTACACTATTTAATCAAAATTTGTACTAAATTTACACCAAATTTCCATACTTTAAAATTAATTATTGTTCATAATTCAACAAAATAATTACAAAAACTCCATAATATAAACAATAAATTCCATAATAACAAAATTCCATAATTATAAACAATAATTCCTTAATTACAAAAATTCCATAATACCAATAATTCAACAAAAATTCCACAATAAACAATAATTCCATTATCACAAGACTTCCATAATAACAATAATTCAACAAAAATTACATAATAAACAAAAATTTTAGAATTCAACAAATAAACAAAAATTTAATAATAAAAAAAAATTCCACATCATACATAATTATGTTATTACGAAAATTTTAGAATTCAAAAAATAATTCAACAAAATCACATTTCCCAATAAATATATTCACCAATCAAAAAAAAAAAATCAAATTATTCTCAATATACAATCATCAATAAAAAAATCACATTATTCTCAACAAAATCACATTACTCTCTATATATAATCATCAATCACAAAACGAATACAAAATTACATTATTCTCAATATATAATCATTTATAAAAAAAACACAAAATCACAAAAAACTAATCAACACTAACAAAACAATAAACTAATCTAGATAGGAGAGTGATGAACTGGTGTCAGTTGTGGTAGGAGGACAAGGCGTCGACGACATGAACAGTAGAAGGAGGAGGGAAAGAAAGAAAGCAAAGACGCCGAGAAAGGAAAGAGGGAAGAAGAAGAAAAGAAGAAGGGAAGAAGGTATGGTTTTAATAAAAAAAATTGTCAATGGATTACTAACGAACTACAATGTTAGATTAAAAAAATTTATTGATGATCCATTTGATAAATTATTTCCAAAAATTTTTCAAAACATTACTGATGGATTATCGATGAATATGTGGCACATTTTGTCCCATGTGACTTTTCAGCCTCAATTCATTAGTAAATCCATTGGCAAATTGAGATGCCAAATTTTATCGTGTTATTTCTCCGACATATTATTTATGTCAGTAAATTGCGATGACTCTCCATCATAAATCTATAGTTACATTTTTTCTATGTCTTTTTTCCTCTCCATCATCGATCCGTCAAAATTAAATCTGCCAACAAATTTCATTGATAATTTAGTTTTTTGTTTTAGTACACAATCAACTTTATCATCTGACATTTTACTGGCATTTAGCTTTGCCAACAGATTTTAGTATAAATTGGCAAAATCTTTTGTTAGTTATTACGTATTTTCTTGTAGTGTTATAAAAATTTATCCTTTTCTATCATTCATAATTTTAAATAAACTAATTTAACACTCCATGAATTATAAAATTAATAAAGCACACTAATAAAGTCACATATGCACTGAACTATGCAATCTACTGATACCTATTAGCAATAGACATGAAGAAATCTCATTTTATAACCAAAAAACAAACCTAATATTCCCAAAGAGTACCAAGCATATGCCCTAAAGGCATGTGTATACTGAGAGTTGTTCCAAAGATAGCATAGTATCTATATCTATGTAATACTTGACGTCCAAGGTGTAACATCCCCATCCACATTCATTGGCATTATCACATGAATATATTCATTGCATAAATGATTTGAAACCACACATGAACATAAATGGTCATTTAGACATGTGAATTGGATAAGCAAGACGATGACAATTGCACCATTGCATTTGGGACACTTGAACATATATGTAATGTTCATATAGTTGCATGAAAAATTATCGTATGTTATGTGCATGTTATATTATCATAAATAATGGTATTAGAGAGCTTATTTAAAAGTATAAGGAGCATATAGGGATTAGGAGATCGATGGAGGTGCTAAAGGAGTGAAGTAGAGGGACTAAAAGAGGAAAGTGAACTTCCAACCAATAGAAATGAAACACCATGAGTTTGTCTTATTGCAATAGGCTTACAAGTGGAACTTTTAACCCTTTAGGATCAGAATTAAAGGGTTAGACATGAGGTACAACAAAAAAAAAAAAAAGATAGCTAAAGAAGAAAAGAAGAATAAGAAGAAAAGGGAGAGGAAGAAGTGTGAGCTACCTAGGAAAGAATCCTAAGGTTTTCTAATTCTAGGACAATAGTTAAGTTAATTTATCTTCTCCTCACATGAAATTAACCCCTCATGACGTGTTAATCATGCATGGTTAGTGAGAATTATAGAGTAATTGAGGTAAAGCTCTTGGATGGAAGTTGAAATTCAAGAGAACAATAGCTGATTGTGTTGGATTTTTATTGTTAGAACAAGATATTGTACCCATGATTTCATGACCCTAAAAGAGGAATTAAGTAAAGTGTAAAATATGAAAGTTGTAGCTTTATATCCTATATAAATTCATATGAAATAGTTTTACTCGATTTTGTATGTGTGAGGAGTTATGGCTCCTTCATCAGGGCTGGTTCACAACCAACTGAAATGACCTCAGTCTTTCTATTTTCTCATATTTAATTGCCTTATGTTCTGATTTTGACAAAGTTCAAAACATGAAATTTTTAGTTTTACATCTTCTTTATTTACCTGTAAAACAGTTTTGATTGATTTGTTGTGTGGAAAGAGATATGACTCATTGATTGGCACTGACCCTGTACCTAGATGAAACCTCACCTTTCTTCTAATTTTATTTTCCAAGAATTTGATAGCCATAGATTCAGAATTTGATGATGGTCCAAACTTAAAAGTTGTATATTTATGTTTGATCTACATAACTGTGAAATAATTTTGCCAAATCCAGTATGGTTGTTGAGATATTGTCCCTTCATCATGATTATTTGTCAACATATTACAAACCTACTCACCCTGAGATTGGTCCTTTGTTTTGGTGACCATATAGACTAAATTAGACAATGAGTAACATGAAAATGTTTTATGTTTTTTAGCTGATGGTAAATTATTATTACAATTGGATTTGTAAAATTTGAGATACATCCAAGAATGTAAGACCTACTCAGACTAAGATGACAATGCAATAGGGAAAAATTTAAAAATTCACCAAATTTTTTGTGTGTCTGATATTAGCTTGAAATTTGAATATGTTGTATCTCTATGTGTCTAGTTGAAAAAAAGAATCAAGTAATTTGGATAATTATATCTAGATTTATTGTTGTGAGAGTGTAGCAAGCTCAGGCTACCATATAAGGAAAATACGCATAAACACTAGGTCCACTTGCATGAATCATGCCATAGTTGCATACCAAGCATTCATAATCATTTTGACATACTTATAACCATGTATGTATCAAATGTTAAGATCTCAAAACTTTGAGGAAGCCCTAAAGAGAGAACCAAACCTACAATAAAGGTTGGTCACATCAAAAAGTGAGTAAAAATCATAATTAGATTCAATGTATGTGTGCGATAATTTTATAATATGATTATGTTCTATTACATGTATATATGATTGAATTGTTACATTTTACATGTAAATACAAGTCAAGTGAGAATCATATACTCTTAATGATTAGTTGGTATACCTTTTATGAATGAACACTTGCACATGGAACTAAAAGGGTGTTGTAACCAGCTTGTTTTACTTGCAAATCATGTGGAAGATGGACCAATAGGTCCCATTGGCACATGTTATTGATCAAATGAATCACTTATTATATGCTGGCCAACAAAATCAAATGTCACTTGAATCAAATGAATTCCCATGAGTAGTGTTTGCCTTTCATGGTAACGATAAAAATTAATCTATTGCACTTGCACATACATAGTCAAATGTTATACTCGTAATGTATCCTGATGATATTTGATTGTTGGCTATGACATAAGAATTTGATTATTATTTTAATTCATTGAGTCACGACTCACCAAATTACAATTATATTTTTCAGATACCGAACAATAAGGATTGGACACTTTGGTGTTTAGAGTTTTGCATTGAGACACATGGACCATAAGTCGTTGGCTGAATTCCAACTCTCTCTCTCTTTATGTCATGTACATACATTTAGATAGGAGCTAGTTATGGTCACTAGTCTTGACATTAGTTAACATATATGTACATTAAATACATGTTGGATTTTGTGTGTATGATGAATAAAACCTTTATGTATATGTATTTTGGACATGGATGCTATGAGTTTTGTAAATGCAAATGGTCGTTACAGTTTTTGGTATCAAAGCGGGGATAGGTTCCATAAAGACATGCATATGAACATGACATGACTTTTGCACTATTTTGCATTATCATATGGCATAGTCTTATATGCCTATAGGGCATTAGCAAGAGGTAGTCATGGTAGTACCCATGGTTCACCAAGGAGAGAGGATTCAATCGATTTGGATTCCTTAGAAACATCATACCAGCCATTAAGAGATCAACATGCTGACAGAGTTAGATCTTCTATACAATCTCATACACAACACATATCTCACAGTCAACCACAACATAGAATTGGTGAACCAACAGTGTAGGGTCCAAAAATTCAAAGAAAGAGAAGGTATGATAAATTAAGAAAACATGGCGCAGTCGACTTCAGTGGTACCACAGATCCATCAGTGGCAAAGACATGGCTAAAAAGAACACAAAGAGTTTTGAACTTGATGAAATACACATCGAAAGAAAATTTTGGTTATGCAGTGTTGCTATTACATGGGGATGCATATGATTAGTGGGAAACCATTTTAGGGAGTGATGCCTAGCCTCCAGTGCTTACATGGGATGACTTTCTTTATGAGTTTAATAACAATTACATGCTCGAAATGTATAATGATGATAAAAGAAGAGAGTTTTTGAACCTAAAGTAGGGGCAGATGACTATAGCTAAATATGAGGTGAAATTCAATCAATTATCTCATTATGCGTCCTTCATGGTAGCCATTAATAAAGACAAATGTCAAAAATTTGAAGAGGGATTGAGATATGAGATTAAAAGTAAGATCATAGCTACAGATCTTAAAAGTTATACCAAACTAGAAGCTACTGCAATCAAGGTAGAAAGATTAGAAAAAGAAATGATGGAGCAACGAGTATAAATAAGGTCTATTGAGTTTATGAGGGATTTTAACAAAAAGAAAGGTAAACGTGGAGATTATATGCCATCACAATCCAGTGTTAAGGGTGGTTACTCTAGCTATAAAGGCAGAGGATTAGGACTTTCATCTTATACAGGTAGAGGTCAAGGTCAAGTTATGCAACAACGACCCTCATGTGTACATTATGGCAGGCAACATATAGGTGAATGTAGAAAATTGATTAGGGGGTGCTACTTTTATAGGTCTCTTAATCATATGCTTAGAGGTTGTCCTAAAAAATCTAGAATGTCAGAGGGAGACAGAGGCAGAGGCAGAGCTACATCAGAGCCCACAGTTGAAGTTTCAAAGGCAAGTGGAGTTAGAGTATCATTTGGTAGAGACAGAGGCAGAGGTAAGACAACCACAATTGGCCAAGGTATGAGTATATTAGAAGGTCAGAGTTTTAGAGCCCCGACATAAGCCAGAGTATTTGCCATGACTAGGCAAAAAGTTATTGCTGCTCCATAAGTAATCACTGGTAAACCTTTTCTCCATGATTTAGAAGTTAATGCATTAATTTATCCTAGCTCCACACATTCATTCATTTCATTGAACATGGCATCACAATTATGTAGTAAGCAGGTTTTGATCTATGAGTTAGTACTCCTTTGAGAGATGTGACAATTATGGATAAGGTATGTTGTGATTGTGTGATTCACATTGATGACGTTGAGTTGAATGCTGATCTAGTACTATTGCCACTACGTGAATTTGATGTTATACTAGGTATGGATTGGTTATCCAAATATCATGCAATAGTGAATTATTTTACTAAGAAAGTTGTTCTGGAATCTCTAAATCATATAAAGGTTGTGTTTCAAGGGGAAAGACAAATTGTACCTGCATATCTAGTTTCTGTTATCAAGGTTTTTTGCATGATTAAAAGTGGTTGTGAGGCTTATTTGGCACATGTGGTAGACACAAGGTTAACAAATGAATTACTTGAGAATATTTCATGGTGAATGAGTTTTCAGATGTGTTCCCAGCTGACTTACTTGGTTTACCACTTGATAGGGAGATAGAATTCACAATTGAGTTAGTCCCAGGAATTGCATCGATATCCATACCACCTTATAGGATGGCTCCAGCTGAGCTGAGAGAATTAAAGACCAAATTACAGGAACTACTTGAAAATGGATTCATTAGACCTAGTGTGTCACCATGGGGTGCTCCAATATTATTTGTTAAAAAGAAAGATGGGACAATGAGGTGTGTATTGATTGCAGGCAGTTAAATTGGGTCACTGTGAAGAACAAGTATCCTTTACTAAGGATAGATGATCTATTTGACTAATTACAATGAGCACGAGTGTTCTTTAAAATTGACTTAAAATCAAGATATTATCAACTCACAATTTCAAACTCAGATGTACCAAAGATAGCTTTTCAAACCAAGTATGGGCATTATGAATTTTTGGTGATGCCATTTGGTTTGGCTAATGCACCAACAACGTTTATGGCTCTTATGACCAAAGTGTTCCAGCCTTACTTAGACAAATTTGTAATTATGTTCATTGATGACATATTGGTGTATTCAAGGAGCAGAGAGGAGCATGAATAAAATTTAAGGATTGTGTTACAAATTTTGAGAAAAAATGACTATTTGCTAAATTAAACAAGTGCGAGTTCTAGATTGACCAAGTGGTATTTTTTGGACATGTAATTTCTGAAAAGGGTATAGAGGTGGATCTAAACAAAATTAAAGCAATAGTAAAATGGAAAACCCCAAAGAATGTTGCAAAAGTCCAAAGTTTCTTAGGACTAGTTGGGTATTATCATCGTTTTGTTGAGGGATTTTCACTTATAGCTTCTTCTTTGACTAAGTTACTTCGAAAAAATGTACCATTTCAGTGGTCTAAAGCATGTCAAGAGAGTTTTGATGAATTAAAAGATAAATTGACATCTGCTCTAGTATTAGCCATTCCTATTAGTAGTATATAGTGATGTTTCTCATCAAGGTTTGGGATGTGTTTTAATACAATATGGTAAGGTAATTGTATATGCATCTAGACAACTGAAACCTTATAAATTATCTTACCCAATACATGACCTAAAACTTGCTGTTATTATGTTTGCTTTGAAAATATAGAGACATTACTGTACAGAGAAATTTTTTAGATATTTACAGATCATAAGAGCTTAAAGTATTTGATGAGCTAAAAAGAATTAAACATGAGATAAAGGTAGTGGTTAGAACTACTAAAGAATTATGATTGCACCATTGAGTATCACCTAGGGAAGGCAAATGTGGTTGATGATGCTTTGAGTAAGAAATCAAGAAGTGGTGTAGCCCATTTACAGGTATTTCCATTGTCTTATTTAGTTCAATTACGAGCTATGAATATAGAACTAAACATACAAAAGAATAGGGCATTGATTGCTACTTTCAAGTGAGGTCAATGTTGCATGAACGAATTAAAGAAGCCCAGAGCAAGGATTCAAAGTTATATAAGATGATTGAAATGGTCAAACATGGGAGACATGGTGATTTTGATATTCAAAATGATGCCTTGATGTTGGGTTATTATATTTGTATGCCTAATGTTGACAACTTGCAAAGAGAAATCCTAGAAGAAGCACATAATGCTCTATATGCCATGCATCCAGGAATGACGAAAATGTATAATACCCTGTGATCTCATTTTTAGTGGCCTAAAATGAAGAAAGATGCAACAACCTATGTTTCAACATGTTTAACTTGTCAGCATATCAAAATGGAACATCAAGCACCAGCTAAAAAATTGAAACCATTGATGATTCTAGTATGAAAATGGGAAAGAATAACCATGGACTTTGTATATGGGTGACCGAGGACTTTGAAGAAGAATGATGCTATATGGGTGATTATTGATAGACTAACTAAGTTAGCTCATTTTTTGCCTATTCGGTGGGATAGTTCACTTAAGCACTTAG
>CATIWR010058174.1:0-14272 GCA_949677035.1 Omphalea diandra | reverse complement strand
TGAAGGGTCTTCTAATTTGAGGTGAGCCTTCCTAATGAAACAATGAATGTTAACATGCCCATATTTCATGCAATAATGACATTAGAGTTTAAACTTAGGAGCTTTTCTCCTTTGTACATAATTACTTGTCACATCTCATGGTTAGAGCCTCTAGAAGCTCTTCATCTATCTCATCAAATTCAAAATCAGAATTAGAATGAAAGGAAGTACTTACCTCATTTGAAAAATCTTTTTATGCCATGAAGCATATGTTGGCAACCTCTCCTTCTTCTTCTTCTTCACTTGAGCTATCATCCCAAATGGCTGAAAAAATTTTCTTCTTCTCCAGTTTGTCTCTTTGTCCTATTAGCTTCTTCATTTGTTCATCTTTTTACGAGGCCAACTCATGAGTCAAGAGTTTGCCTATCAACATATCAGTTGGAACCTTTCCAATTTTCGGATTTGACTCTTGTATGCTGTAAACTTTAGCACTAAATTTATCTAAAGGAAGAGTTTTAAGGATTTTTGTGTTTACCTCATAGATAGTAAGAGTTCTTCCAAATTTCTTCATATTGGTGATAATGGATAAGAGCCTGTTTGTCATTTCTGTGATGCTCTCATTGTCTTTCATCATGAAGAGTTCCCATTCGGTGACATACATCTCCAAACGACTTGACTTGACTAGAGTTATGCCTTTATGATAGTTCTCTAGAGTCTTCCAAATGGCATGAGCTATTTGACAGTGTTGTACTCTTCCAATCTCTTCTCTAGAGAGTGAGCTTAGAAGAATGACCATTGCTCTCTTGTTATTGCCATTTGATTTTCGGTGTGCTTTAACCTATTCGTCCCTTAGGAATAATTCTTCATTACCATCCACAACCTTGGTGGGTGGCTTCCATTCCTTGATGACCACATCCCAAAGGTCCACCACATTTATATCAAGATAGATCTCCATCCTATACTTCCAATAATTATAGTCTATTCCATCAAAGTATGGCTTGAGTTGTGAGTGGATTCCCTCTTGTGCCATGATATTTATTCACCCAATGAAGGTTTGATTATGAAGTGAGGCTTTGATACCACTTGTTGGCCCTAGGCACCAAGAAAAGGGGGGAAGGGGTTGAATTGGTGCATTAAAGACTAAAATTGAGAAGAGATAAGAGAAATGAGATGAGAAGAAACACAAGATTTATAGTGGTTCAGGTATAATTGACCCTACGTCCACTCCCTAATTCTCCGAAATTCGGTATTCCATTATCTTTCAAAGGTGTTTTCAAGCTTACACCAACTTTTATACTTGTATTTTGAAGGCTCACACAACAACCTAAACGCTTTGTGTTTTTAAGCTTACACAACAACCTTTACAACTTGTGTTTTAACAGGCTCACATAACAACCTCTCTTAGTGTTTTAATAGGCTTACACTATAACCTATTACAAATTGGTGTTTATGCTCACACCTAACAATGACTTAAAGAGTAACAAAGAGTGAGTAGCAAAATTGCAAGAGTTTGGGTATAAAGTTATTAATTCTCTTGCATTTACATATGTTTGGTGAGGTATTTATAGCCTCTACCCACAAAAGAGGCGTTGCAATAAAATTGGTACAAAATGATGAAAGTATGCTAGAGAGATTTTCGCATTAAATGCTTGATTACTTATTCGCGGTCAGGAATTCCAAATTCCATAAGGAAAACCCCATTTATGTCTAACGGCTAGTCCACATGGCAGCTTTTGATTAGTGCACCAGGAAAATATAGTCGTTGCCTTTCACCTGCTCTCAAAAGTAGCGGTCGCGATTTATCTTATACAGGACACAAATTCCTTTGCCAAAAGTGTTCATCTTCTTCTATTGGGTTCGCAGTCGCTACCAACAAGTTTCCATCACGATTTTTGACTTCCAACGGTTACCTTGGACACTTGTCAAGCTGTGATTATGGATTTGTTTGCATCTTCAGTTACTTCGAAATTTGCGATCACGACTGAGGCAAGCTTTACACCGCGAATTTGTCGGTCACTTTTAAAGTTCTTCCTTTAGATGAGTTCCGGCCGAGAATGACTTCGCAATTTTGTCTGTTTGATCTTCTTGCAAGTCTTCTAATGGATCACGGTTGCGAACTTTAGATTGTGATCACGATTTAGAAGTTACTTCACATAATTTAAAGATTAAGATTTCTATCCAATTTATAACTTGAAGACTTTCACAAAACTGCAAAACAACACTAAATAGAAACATTAAAAATGATCAATCCCCTTTGTCAAGATCAAAAGAGGCCCAAGACTTAGGGTTAACTACCCTAGTCCAACAGTAGTTAAGATGAACATCTTGCCTTTATCACTAAACATGTAAGATGTTCCTCTCAAACAAAAAGGGTAGGAAGGCAATGAGATATAAAAAACAGGGGTAGCAAGAGCCAATTCATCTACTATGGTTGTAATGAGAAAGGACACATAAAATTAGATTGTCCTAAGTTCAAGAAAAGTAAGTTCCCTCCTAGAAAATACACCTTTAAGAAAGGAAAGAAAGTGTATAAAGCCACCTAGGATGACATTAGTAATTTTGTATTTGATGAAGATGAGACAAGAAAGGAACTCACCAACCTTTGTCTTATGGCAACTGAGGAGCAATCAAATGAATCCTTAAGTGAACGCTCATCCAACGATGACATGATAGTGATGGTGACAAAGAGATAAATCCTTTTGTCTCATGATAATGATGGTGATAAAGAGGTAAATCCTTTTGTCTCTTACTCTAGAGATGAATTGTAATCTATAATCACCAAATTCATTATGAAAGTTGATTCTAAAGCCCAACACCTCCTTTCTTAAAATAGAAAATAAATCTTTAAAAGATTATGCTAAGTGTCAAGAAACTCTAGCTAAAGAGGTTGAGTATCTCATAACTGAGAACCTTAAGCTTAAGGAAAGCCTTAGTAAGTTCATTAAAGGAAAGGAGAAGTTAAACTCCATCTTTGAGGTTTAAAGGAGCCTATCTATCAAGCATGGATTAGGATATAATGCCTCTACATCAACTGCTTCTTCTACCTCCAAAATAGTGTTTGTTAAGGCTGAGAAAGTTAGTTTTCCTAATCCTATAAGAATGCCAAAAGTTCCCAAGAAGGGAAATGCCAAGATAAATGGCACAAAGGGTAAGTCTCAACACATTCACACGCAATTGAAACATGCTTCTTCTAGAGCAAATTATGCTCATATGTACCATTCATGCAAGCCTAAGAGGCAAAGTGTGTAGAGACGCAAAACTTGGCATAATTATGGATATAGACATACACAACACAAGAGAATTCCTCACTTGAGAAGTACTCCTAGACACATTGCTTAAAGGAACTACAAGTCTATAAGACACTATGTACATGTTCCACCTAGTAGTAGGACACCAGCTCACTTTGATGGTAATTGTTTTTACTATGGTATATATGGCCACCTTACCTATCATTGCCATTATAGAAGGCGTGATGAACAGTTGGCAAGAGCTAACCCCCTAGGATGTAAGAAGGTTTGGGTACCTAAGACATAACTCTCATAGTTTTGCAAATGTGCTTGAAGTCCTAAATTGAAGAACAATAGTGGTATATTGACAGTGGATGTTTCAAACACATTACAAAAGAAATGAAGTTCTTTTCATAATTGGAACAAATTGAAGGTCATGGAAACATGTCTTTTAGAGACAATAATAAAGCCAAAATTATTAATATAGTAAAGTCGGTAAAGATGATGACTCACCTATCCTTAATAAAATACTAATTGTTCATGGACTTAAGCATAACTTGCTAAGTCTAAGTTAGTTGTGTGACAAAGGCCCTAGAGTTATGTTTAAGCCATAAGCATACTATGTATTAAGGATGAGTGAGAAAAAAAATTCTATTTATTGGTAAAAAGTTCATAATATCTATGTGATTGATTTAAACTCTTTTGCTAACCATCATGCAAAGTGTTTAGTTTGAATAGTTGATGAAGGTAAAACCTGATATAGAAGGCTAGGAAATGCTAGCATGAAACTCTCCAATAAGCTAAAAAGAAGAAACTTGGTTGAAGGTTTATTGAAATCAAGTTCGTAAAGGAAGGAGTTTGTGAAGCATGTCAAAGAGGTAAACAAATTAAATCCTCATTCAAAGCCAAGAACCAGGTAAGTTCATCTAGATAATTACAAATGCTTCACATAGAACTATTTGGCCCCACTAAAGTATCTAGTTTAGGAGGCACACATTATGCATTTATCATAGTAGATGATTACTCTAGATATACTTAGGTATTATTTCTCCCTCACATGGATTCTTATTTTGATGCTTTTGAGACCTTTGCCAAGAGAACCAAAAGGATTTGAAAATCTCTTTTATTAGAAATGACCATGAAGGATAGTTTGAGAATGCTAAGTTTTATAGCTTTTGTGATGAGTATGATATCTCACATAACTTCTCAACTTTTAGAACACCATAATAAAATGGTATTATAAAAAGGAAGAATAAAACTCTTCAACAAATAGCCAAAACCATGTTGAATGAGTACAGTCTTCCTAAGTACTTTTGGGCTAAAGTTGTAAACACTTCTTGCTATGTCTTAAATAGAGTCATGGCGAGACCCTTGTCAAAAAAACTCCCTATGAGTTATGGAACAATAAAAAGCCCAAGGTTGCATATTTTAGAGTTTTTGGTTGTAAGTGTGTCATACTAAACAGTAAAGACAACCTTAAGAAGTCTCTAAATCCGATAAAGGAATTTTCCTTAGATGCTTTACTACTAGTAAAGGGTATAAAGTCTTCAATAAAAGAACACTTACTGTAAAGGAGTCTATGTATGTTGTATTTGATGTATCTGACCCCACTTCTTAAAGAAAAGAGGAAGATGTTGAAGATCTTGTAGGTCCTATGGGTAAGCTAAACATCAAAGAAGAATGAAAGAATATGGATAAGCCACAAGACATGAGGAATAAAGGGAATGAAGATCCACCTCTTCCTAGTTCTAGTGAAGAGCAAACTCAACTTAAAATGGACTGGATTTCAAGAAAGATCATCCAAGATTATCATTAGTGATATATCAAGTTGGGTAACAACTAAATCATCTTTTAGAAATGCATGTACAAATCTTACTTTTGTATCACTTATTGAGCCTAAGACCACAGATGAGGCCATTAAAGATGAACATTAGGTTCTTAATTTGCAAGAAGAACTCAATCAATTTGAGAGAAATCAAGTGTGGGCCTTAATTCTTAGATCTTATAATCATTCCATTATTGGAACTAAATGGTTTTATAGAAACAAACTTGATGAACATGGAATCATTTTTTGGAACAATACTCAAATAGTAAACAAAGGCTATAACCAAAAAGAAGGGATTAACTTTGATGAGATCTTTGCACCTTTAGCTAAACTTAAAGCCATTAGAATTCTCCTTGCATTTGTATCTCACATGAATTTTATGTTATTTCAAATAGATGTTAAGAGTGTTTTTCTCAATGGTTACGTTGAAGATGAAGTTTTTATTGAATAACCTCATACTTTTGAAAGCCATTGTTATACTAATCATGTGTGCAAACTCACCAAAGCCTTATATAGCTTGAAGCAAGTGCCAAGAGCTTGGTATGAGAGGTTGAACAACTTTTAAGTGGAAAAGGTTTCAAGAGCTTGGTATGAGAGGTTGAACAACTTTCAAGTGGAGAAAGGTTTCTCTAAAGCTTTGGTGGACATAACTCTCTTTTCTAAGGAAAAGAATAGGAACCTATTGTTAGTGTAAATTTATATAAATGATATCATATTTGGTGCTACTAATGTTCTCTTATGTGATGAATTCTCTAAAGTAATGAAGAGTGAGTTTAAAATGAGCATGATGGGAGAACTCAAATTCTTCCTTGTATTAGAAATCAAGTAATGAAATGAAGGAATCTTCATCAACTAAGCCAAATATACAAAGGAATTAATCAAAAGAGTTGGATTGTACAACAATAAACCTTGTAAAACACCAATGAGCACTAACATCAAGCTAATTACAGATGAACATGGTAAGAATGTGGACCAAAAGCTTTGCAAAGGTATGATTAGTAGTTTACTCTATCTCACAGCCTCTAGACCTGACATTATGTTTAATGTTTACTTATGTGTTAGATATCAATGTAATCCTAAAGAGTCTCATTTGCGTACTATGAAACACATACTTAAATATCTTGTGGGTACCCTTAACATAGCACTTTGGTATCCTAAGAGTTCTTCATCTGAATTAAATGCATTTTTTGATGCTGATTTTGCTGCATGTATCTTAGAAAGAAAGAGCACTTCAGACATATCTTAATTATTTGATCAATGTTTAGTATCTTGGAGTAGCAAAAATCAAAACTCAGTTGCTTTATTAACTGCAAAAGCTGAGTCTATGGAAATTGGTCGTTGTTGTGCACAAATCTTATGTATGGAACAACAACTTATTGATTACAAAGTGGTTATAAATCAAGTTGCCATTAAGTGCGATAATACTAATGCTATAAATTTATCCAAAAATCCCATTCACCATTCTAGAATTGAGCATATAGACATAAGACATCACTTTTTTATGGATCATGTGAATATTTGCAATATTATGTTAAAATTTGTTGATACTAACCATCAATTGGCTGATATTCTTACTAAACCTCTTTGTGATGAAATGATGCAATTCATCAAAAGAGAACTAGTATGATTGATGGAAATACCTTAAAATAGCTTCAAATAGGTTTTTCTTCTTCTCAATCTATTTATGATCATTGTTGTGTTGATACTTGATCATTATTGCCTAAATTGATCAACATTGAAGACTTTTGATTCAATAGCTAATGATTTTAATTATGTATGATGCTAGTTAAACTGTCCATATGTTAGTTGAATTCATGATTATTTCCTTGAATTTGATTAATAACATTCATCAACTAAGTTTTCAAAATGGTTGTAACTTTGAAAATTTAGGTTTTAAATTGAGATTCGAACATGGCCAATGACAATTGTATTTCTCCCAATGGCCATTGTGTTACTTGTGAGTTTCTCATTTTGATCCTATTGGTCTTCATGATCATTGTGAATGTCAAATGATTGTTGTTATCAGCCAATGGCTGTTGAAAACCAACCACCATCGTTTGCTAAAGAAGACTTACAAGAGCAAGTTAGCGGTTATGTCCAACAATCATTGCCTAACGAGCAACAACCATTGAACAGTCCCAATGGTCATATTTTTTTTTAAAAAAAGGGAGCTTGTTTAACTTCTATTTAAACCCCCTTCAAACCCAAAAATCATTTTACTTTCTACTTTGCTTTGCTTTCTACTTATCTCTTTCAATTTCTACTAGAAATTTTTGCATATTCCCTTGCATCAAATACTTATTTAGATAATCAAATGGCATCCAAACTAGATTCCACTAAGATATACAAATAACTAGCTAGAAAGAACCCTTAACCTTCTTACTCTAGCTTTGAAACTGAAGAAAATTTGGCATCAATGATAGCTTCACAGAAGAAGAGAGCTGCAAAACCGTCTATAACCTAACAACAATCTAAGAAATCCAAAATTGGCCAAGATTCGAAAGGGAAAAGGAAGGCCATTGATCCATACCTATAACTTCTCCTTTGGTTCAACAATTTCATCTTAAAAATGAAAAGGCAAAGGAATTTGCTCTAAATTTGTTGAAGAGACATGTTGGGAGTGGGAAATTCTTGGAGTGGAAAGACTTGCAAAGGTATGGGATAGTAGAAAAAGTTTAAGAGTTAATGGTTGGGATTTGATGGGAGCTATTTTGCCATCTCAGAGAACCTTTATATTTAGAGCTAATAATGGAATTTTTAACAACCTTTGAGGTGTTAGGTAGTGATTATGAAGTATAAGCTCAAGAAGGCACAATAAAGTTCAGGCTATTTATGAAGAAGTACACACTCAGACTAAATGACTTGGCTAAATGCTTGGATTCTACTAGCACTAATTTGATGAAGCCTCCTCCAACCTTTATAATTGATGTTAATCAATTTTGGAAATCGATCACCGATGAAAGAAACAACTACAACAAGAATAACAATAAGGCTTTTAAGATTAAAAGCCAAGCCTTAAGAATTACACACAAATTCATTTCTTGGAACATAAATGGAAGAGGCCAATCAAATGGCAACTGCATCATAACAAATCTCTTATGCCTCTAGTTCATGAAGAATAAACAGAAGGTGAATGCACCATTGCTCTTAATGTAGAGAATAAATTGGCAAGTGGACAAGGCAAGCAAATTTATGATGGCTCATTACATCAAAAAGATTGCAGAGTTTGTAGAATCAATCCCACAAACTGAAGAAGAGCTTGAAGAAGCCAATATAGTGCTAGAAAAACTACCTCATAATGAGCCCATTTATGAGAAAATGTTACTGAGTATGAGGATCCTATAAAGACTAGACACTGGTTGATAAAAAGGGTACTTGGAGAAGGGGAAGCTCCTTGAAAAGAGAGTAAAGCGATGATGTTGAAGTGGTTGTTAGGGCAGGGTTGACAACCGTTGAAGGAATAGGCATAAGTGCACATACTATAGTTGCTCCAACCTTTACTCCTTTTAAACATAAGGTGTTTGAGTAATTAGAAGTCCTATTTGTTGTAGTAAGAAAAGTTGAGTACTTTACTACCTCTCTACACTAAAAGATTCAAAAACTTTAAAGAGAGATGAAAGACATCTACTAAACACTAAATTGGATAGTAAAATGGTTGAATTTATAACTAGTGAGTCTAAGTAATCAAAAGCAGCAAGAGGTTTTATTAGACTAGGTTTGCCAAACCTAAGTCAAAGTCCTCTTTTGATCTTGACAATGAAAATTGATAGGTACTAATGTTTTGTTTAAGTGTTGTTCTTGTAGTTTCTAAGTTAGGTTTCCATTGAAAGTTAGATAGAAGTCTAAATATCCAGTTTTGAATAAGGCATCCAAATTTGTGGTCAGGATCCTCTAATTCATGATCGTGACCTTGCAACAAGGATGGATGAAGTTAGACCAAGAGAATTTACGGACGAAATTGCAGTCGCGATCCAATCGAGGAAAACTTGAAAGACAGAGAGATTTGTGGTGGTGTTTGCATCCAAAGTCATGACCATGAATTTCATACCTAAACGGAGGGAACTAAGTTTGCAACCATATCATGCCAAGTGTCCAATGCAACGTTATAATATCAAAATTCACGAGAGCAAAGCATCTGTTACGATCATGACCTAAATGAGTCCTTCACTTCACCAACAGAAGTATTCGCGGTCCATGTCATGCCGAAGAAGAATATTAATCTCGACTATGACTTTTGGTTGGTTGGTCAAACACAACGACTATATTTCTTGGAGCATCAATGGTCGAAGAACACGTGGACTAGCCGTTAGACATAAAATGAGATTTTCTAGCATGATTTCGGTCTTTCTAATACAAATTGGAAAATCACAACCACGAAATGCTAGTCAAGACCGTGACTTCAGTTTGATAGGCATTTAATACAAAATCTCTGCCTAGCTTACCTTAGAGATTTAAGCATAGTTTGTTAGTAACGTCACTTTGGTTGTTGTTGCCTATAAATACTCCATCAAATAGACATGAATGCAAGAGAATTTCATTTTATTATAGCTAAACTCTTGCTAATTTGCTTTACAACTTCTTAATCTTTGTTGTGATTTCTTGATTGTTTGGTGTAAGCATTAAACACCATTGTTATTGAGTTGAGAGTTAGCCTAGCCTTCAAAACTCTTGTAATAGGTTAAAATGTGAGCCTATGTAAAACACTTGAGTTAGGTTTGTGTGAGTCTTGAAACACAAATTGTAAGAGTTGTGTGTGAGCAATAAAACACATTGTAGAAGTTTGGTGTGAGCTTGGAAATACCATTTTAAGTTGAGTGAAATACCCAATTATGAAGAATTGGGGAGTGGACATAGGGTTTGTTAATACCCGAACCATTATAAATACCTTGTGTTCTTATTTTACCCTTTCTTAATTCTCTAAACTCCTCACCTTCCCTCTAAAATTTTCAGTCTCCCACTAATTCAACCCCCTATTCTTGGTGCACTAGGTCTAACAAGTGGCATCAGAGCTTTGTCTCATTTCAAGGCTTAATTGTGTGAGAAAAGATCATGGCACAAGAAGGAATTCATACCCATCTCAAGCCATATTTTGATGGATCTGACTATACTCATTAGAAGTATAGGATGGAAATTTACTTGGACAACGATGTGCTGGATCTTTGGGACATCGTAGCTAAAGAGTGGAAGCCACCTACTAAGGTGGTGAATGGAAGTGAAGAATTGATCCTAAGAGAAGAATGGGTTGAAGCTCATAAGAGATCTAATAGAAGGAATAAGAGAGGTATGACAATCCTTCTTACTTCTCTGCTAAAAGAAGAGATAGGAAGGGTCAAAGATTGCCTTACAGGTCATAGGATTTGGAAGGCCTTAGAAAACTACCATGAAGGCATTACTTTGGTGAATTCCAGCATTCTAGAAATGTACGTGACCAAATGAGAGTTGCTTATGATGAAGGAGAATGAAAGCATCACGGATATGACAAACAAGCTCTTTTTGATTATCACTAACATGAAGAAATTTGGAAGGATTCTTACCAATCATGAGGTAAACTAAAAAATTCTTAAATCTTTACCTCTTGAGAAGTATCTAAGAGTCAAATCCAAATATTGGAAAAGTGCAAACCGATGTTCTCATATGCAAGCTTCTAACTCATAAGCTAGCCTTGAAGAAGGATGAAGAAACAAAAAAGATGAGAGGGCAAGGAGATAAATCAAAAAAACTAGAAAAGAAGACTTTAGCTCTTAAATCTTCATCAAAACAAAAGGAACTAGAGGTTGTTTCTAATGAAGAAGATAGTGATAAAGAAGAGGAGGAGTTAGCCATGATTTCAAGAAGAATACAAGAGCTGATAGGGAGAAGAAAAGAGAGAAGAAACTTTAAAAAAACAACTCCAAACCTCAAGGAAAGATTGGGTGAAGTTACATGTTATGAATGTGGCAAACAAGGCCATATCAAGTATGACTACCCCAAACTAAAGAAGAAGAAGAAAGGAGACAAAGAGAAGAGGAAGAGCTTTAAAACAACTCTCAAGTGAAAAGGATGAAGAGAAGGAAATTGCAAACTTGTACTTCATGGCATAATATGATTCTTCAAATGAGGTAAGCTTTTAACCCCTTTCTTATGAAGAATATAATGAGTTAGATAATGTAGATGATGAGATTTTAGAAGCTCTCACTTTGAAATGTAACAAATACAAGTCATAAATAAAATCTTACAAGAAAAAATGCTCCAAACTAAAGGATGAATTTAAATCCTTGAACAATCTTGTAAGAGAATTGAGAACTTGGAATGAGGAACTCAAGAAATCTATTGAAAGTCTTTTTAAAACATTATTTTCCCTAAACTCCTTAAGAAAAGAGAATGATTCTTTGAAAGTCAAAAGTTATAGAGCTTAGAAATTCCATATCTAAATTCCACAAGGGAAAAAAAAGTTTTGGATACACTTATCGTATCTTAAAGACCTCATTTAGTTATACATGGTCTAGGCTTTAATAGAGCCACTTCATCTTCATCTACACTCACAACCTTCATTAGAGCCTCAACATCTCAAACATCTAGTATTGAGGTAGTTGGTAGGAAAATTGCTCAAAGCACTAAGCCACCATTGCTTAAGGGCAAAGGGAAGGCATATAAAGGCTCAAAGCCTATCCTTAAGAAGGCTAATTATGTATATATTTACACCCAGAAGCATGCTCACCCCAATACACTCAAAAAATTGACTTTTATACCAATCCATTCATACTTTTGCTCACATTCATATCATCATGGTATGAGAAAAACCAAGGTCATATATGGGAGGAAGAATCACAAGTCTAAACTCCAATGTCATTATTGCATGAAGTTTGGTCACATTAATATTCATTGTTACATTAGGAAGGCTCACCTCAAATTTGAGGATCCTTATAGGCCTAACCCCTTAGGATTGCTTGATAGCTACCAATGAAGTGGATGATTAGCGTATAAATAGTGGTTGCTCGAAGCGTATGACGGGGAACAATAAGCTATTCATAGCCTTAAAAGAAAAGGAAGGTGGCAATGTCACCTTTGGAAACAATGCCAAGGTAAGGTAATTGGCATTGGCATAATTGGTAAGAACGGTTGTTCTCTCATTGATGATGTTTTACTTATTAATGGTTTTCAACATAATTTGCTTAGTGTAAGTCAATTATGTGATAAGGGTAATAAAGTCACCTTTGACCCTAGAGAATGCTAAGTTACCACTTTGATGGATAAAACGGTAGTTTTTAAGGGTGAAAGGAAGGACAATATCTACCTAATTGACTTAGACAATTTGGCTAACCAATCTTTCAAGTGTCTTGTGTCACTTAACAATGAAGCTTGGCTTTGGCATAGACGACTTGGACATGCTAGCATGCAGCTTTTATAAAGCTTATCAAAAGGAAAACTAATGGAAGGTCTTTCTAAGCTAAAGTTCTCTAAACTAAAGACATGTGGACCATACCAAATGGAAAAGCAGCATCAATCCTCTTTCAAAGAAAAGAATGTTATAAGTACATCTAAACCTCTTCAACTTATTCGTATGGACTTAATAGGACCTACTAGGAGTGCTAGTTTAAGTGAAAAATATTATGCACTTGTTCTAGTGGATGATTACTCTAGGTTTACTTAGGTATCCTTTCTAGCTCATAAGCATGACACTTTGATGCTTTTAGAAGTTTTGCAAAAAGAGTTCAAAACGAAAAGGGTTACTTCATTTCTTTTATAAGGAGTTACCATGGAAAATAATTTCAAAACAAATCTTTTGAATCTTATTACTTAGAGAATGAGATTTTTCATAACTTTTCAACTCCTAAAACATCACAACAAAATGGTGTTGTAGAGAGAAAAACAAAACACTAGTAAAGATGGCTAGAACTATGCTTAATGATTATTCATTGCCTAATTACTTTTGGGTTGAACTATCAATACTCCGTGTTATATTACAAATTGTGTTTTCAAAATACCTATTCTTAATAAAATTTCTTATGTGCTTTGGAATGGTAGAAAGCCTAAGTTGTCATACCTAGGGGTGTTTGGATGTAAGTGCTATATCTTGAATACCAAGGATAATCTTGAAAATTTTGATTCAAAAACAAATGAAGGGATCTTCCTAGGATATTCCACCTCTAACAAAGCCTATAGGGTTTTCAATAAGAGTAGCATAGTTGTTAAAAAGTCTATGAATATTGTATTTGATGAATCTAACTTGATCTTAGGAAACGTTCCCATATTGATAATCTTGTAGGTGACGTTGAAAAAATTGGAATTGGAGTCAACCATGAGAGAAATGAATAAAAACCATGATGAAGGCAAGTCATCAAAAGAAAAAAAGGAACCTCAACATCAACAAGTGGAAACCTTAAATCAAGATCTTCCCAAGGATTGAAAATTCTCCAAACACCACCCAAAGGACATAATCATAAGTGATACATCCAAGGGTGTAAGTACTAGATCTCAACTCAATTCTTTAGATAATAATATTACATTTTTTTTCTTAATTTGAATCAAACATCTATTGATGAGGCTATTGATGACGAGAGTTGGGTAATTACCATGCAAGAGGAACTCAACCAATTTGAGAGAAACAATGTATGAGAAATTGTTCATAGGCCTAAGAAATACCCTATTGTAGGTTACAAGTGGGTGTTTAGGAACAAGTTAGATGAGTAAGTTTTCATTACTAGAAACAAGGCTATATTGGTTGCTAAGGGATACAACTAAGAGAGAGACATTGATTATGATGAAACCTATACTCCTATAGCAAGATTAGAGTCCATTATGATTCTTTTAGCATATGCATGTCAAATGAATTTCAAACTTTTCCAAATGGATGTTAAAAGTGTTTTTTTAAATGGTGTCATTAAGAAGGAATTTGATGTTGAACAACCTCCTAGTTTTAAATCTCATATCTTTCTAAATCATGTTTTTAAATTGAATAGAGCCTTGTATGGTTTGAAATAATCTCTAAGAGTTTAGTATGAAAGGTTTAGTTCATTTCTTTTGCAAAATGATTTTGAAAATGGGAAGGTTGACATAACATTGTTTGTTAAAAGGCACAATCATGATACACTCATTATGCAAATATATGTTGATGATATTTTTTTTGGTGCCATTAATGAATCTTGTTGTAAGGATTTTACTAGGTGTATGACTAGGGAATTTAAGATGAACATGATGGGAGAGCTCAAATTCTTCTTCAGCCTATAAATCAAGCAAATCAAAGAAAAGATTTTCATCAACT
>CATIWR010058172.1:0-17442 GCA_949677035.1 Omphalea diandra | reverse complement strand
CTTGGCGAACAAGTAAGCCATCAAAGTTCTTGCAGTTAACGCCAACTTCAGCAATGATTTCTGTCATGTTATATGAGCTTCCAAGAATCAGTTGCTTCAAGTCTTTCCACTTGCCTATCACTTCTTGAATGATTCTTGATTCCTCGTACAGTAGGTCAGAATGCAAGGCCAAAGTTATCAAGGCAGGACACCTGAAAACAGGAAATTTTCTTTGATCCCAGTACTAAATTTCTTGACAAAAAAAAGGAGTTTTTAAGCATCTTAATGACTTACTCATCTGCAGCATACTTCAACATCTCTTCTCCGCAGTCTCCTGGGAGACTAAGTAGAGTAGCGTTTCTCTGACTGCGACGTATAATGAGCTTGATGAATCCTGTGATAGGCAAAGAATTCATTCTATACACATCCATAAATCTGCCTGCGAAACGGTCATATGATTGATCTTTAGGAAAAACCAGGCGCTCCCAGCACGAAGGATCAAGGCTTGCTTTGTACCATGATTTGCATACAAAAGGTACATCTACTAGGAGTGATTCCATCCCTGCTCTTTTAAGCACATTCACCAAACAGTGCATTTCTAACTCCTCCCATTTTCTTCCTCTCATCCCTGCATAAAAAAAATAGCAATATAAGGACAAAATGGACATCCCATTACTAAGAAACAGACGCAAAATGGGAAAAATATAGTGAAGCTGAAAGGGTTAGCATATTGATAGTTTCATAAAACATAGACCAGATTCAAAATCTGATCTAACCCCCTGAACATATGACTCATCCTACTCATTTTGATGTATTGTATTTCAGAGGAAAGTTTCAGTCATCAAAAAGCTAAAAGGCATTTGTAAGACAGCAATTTAATTTCTGATTGTGGATTTATGACAGGACAGGACTCAGCAAAAAAGAATTGGTTGCCCATCATCAAATGGAAGTATTAAAATGACTTCTGTTAACCAAGACCAAAATGATGAATTAAACTTAAAAGTGTGGATCCTATTGCTAATAAGGCATTTGACTACATACCAGAACCAAACATTAAATAACACAGACAAATAACAACAAAGGGTAGCAGTTGTAACTTTCCTGTTCATTCCGGGCAACCTTGATATGAAAATCACTTAAAACTTGAGGTCTAAATTTACATACATATATATATATATGAATGCAAAATGAATGGATTTGTGATTACCTGAGATTTTGTTGAGTATAGTAAACAGAAAGTATTTGAACAATGAACAGGGACAGGAGCAAAACCCAGATAACTAAGAAACCTGAGGGCAGGAACAAAGTGATACCCACATAAAATTGGAAGTAAAGATCAACTAATAAGAGAGAGAAGGTCACGTTACAGGACTATTCTGAGTCTTATCGTAAAACAAAAGAAGTCATCTCTCTTTAATAAGGATTGTATTTCTTTTTTCACAATGCTTTCCAGCTGTTAAAAGAAAAAGGAGAGTGATTGATTTCTACCTGAGACGCATAACAACTCACTAGACAATAAAATATGATCTACATAAGCATCAAGATCATCATATTTGCAGACCCTGCTAGTAAGATCCGTAAGAATTTAACCGAATCTAGTACATAAATTTAGAACACCAATCAACAGTTAAGCGGAAACGAATTTCATACATATTTGTGCGTAAGATCCAAAATTGTTTTGAACCATACTTTCAACTACTGAAATTAAACAAAATATATATATATATATATAAGAAGAATGGAAATCGAAAGCTAAGTCTTCATTTTTTTGACATTCTCTCAATACGGCTACAAATGAATGTAGCGTCTAGAATTAGGGTTAAAAGAAAGGAAATGAGATTTAACAGGCTCACCCATTATAGGCTTATGTTAAATTAGACTTACATATGACTGTCCTCCATACCAGCTCACTAAAAGTGTCAAAAGCCTACAACTCATTTTATCACAATTTAATTGGACTTACCTACTAATCAATAAATTATGTTATTCAATCCGTTTTATAAAAAATTAAAACAAAACAATAATTAATATTAGCCCACATAAAAATTATAATATTCTCTCACTTAGACAATATTAATTCTAACGTTTTTATGTTTTTAAAAAATATATTTTTGAAAACGACTCTCAGACTGAATACTTTAAACTCAAATGTAGCCACAAAATTTTAGAAAACATATAGTTTATTGATAAAATGACCCCTTAAACATAATTCTATCAACATTAAATTATCAATATCGGATCATTGCAGTAATTATGTCTCTTATTCACATAGTACCAATTCATAGTTACAAATATTGTCAACTTAACCGACTTAGATTTCGATATAGCAGTGCAGCAAGAAAATAACACTCACATGTGATCAATACACTATTTTCATTATCAATCCTCCAAATATTTCTCTTTCACACATGCTCGAACGAGCAAGAGAAACTCACAAGACTTCACAATAAGACTTTTATTTCTATTTTGGAAATACACACAATATATGTCTTAGTTTTTGTTTCTAGAAACACAATTGGAAACTAATTAATATAGCTTAAGACTATTACATTAATCTTAAGCACATCACACATAACTCATAGCATGTTATATTCATATTGAATGTGCACATATGCATAACAAACAACCACAAAGTACTTAACACATATAAACAAATATATATGAATAAGTAATGTAGCGAAATTATTTAACTTCGATGTTCAATTACAAGCACAAAACTCTCACTAACCAAATACATTAAAAGACTCTACAACGCTCATATCACTAACATGTTTCTTGAAAATTATGGGTTTAAGTCTTTTAGTTTGAGGATAAACTAACATCAAATCAGTACCAATGTATTCAATTTCAATATCTCTTTTTTTCCTTAAATCTCTGACAGTATGATATTTAATCTTTATATGCTTAAAATCACTTGAACTCTTATTGTTATTAGAAAAGAACACAACAACATTATTATCACAATAGATTCGAAATGGTCTAGCAATAGAATCGACCACAAACAACCCAAAAATAAAATTTTTCAACCATATAGCTTGTGCACTAGTACTATAACAAGCAACAAACTAAGTTTACATAGTAGAATAAATTGTTAGTGTTTTTTAATACTCTTCCACGAAACAGCACCATCAGTAAACATAAAAATATAACCTGAAGTAGACTTCACATCATCCTGACAACCAGCAAAATCAGAGTTTGAATACCCCACTACATTAAGATCAACCACCCACCTATAAACTAGCATATAATTCTTCCTCTTTTACAAGTATCACATTACCTTCTTAGCAGCTACTCAATGATCCCAACCAGGATTAGAAAGATATCGACCAAGAACACTAACAATGTATGCAATATCTGGTATTGTACACACTTGGTCATACATCAAGCTGCCAATAGCACTAGCATAAGGAATATTATTCATGGTTTGCTTCTTTGTATCACTTTTAGGGCATTACTCCTTACTAAATTTATCTTCTTTCACAACAGGAGTATCGCTACCTTTGCAAGAATGCATATTGAATCTACTGAGCACACGATCAATATAAGCCCTTTGAGAAAGACCCAATAAATGATGAAACCAATCATGACGAATCTTAATATCCAAGACAAAAGATGTCTTTCCAAGATCTTTCATATCAAAATTCCTAGAGAGTAACTGTTTAGTCCCATAAATCTTCTTCATATCATTACTAACCAGCAAAATATCATTAACATATAGAACAAGAAATATAAATTTACTCTCACTAATTTTATGGTAAAATGCATTGATTTATCCTGTTCTCTATGAAATCAAGTGAAGTGACTACCTCATCAAATTTGAGATACTATTTATGAAAAGCTTGTTTGAGACCATATATAGATTTCTTCAACTTGCAAACCAAGTGTTCTTTACCACTTTCCTTAAAACCCTCAGGGTGCACCATGTAAACTCTCTCATCCATATCACAATTCAAGAATGTCATCTTGACATCTATTTGGTGCACCTCTAAATCAAAATGAGGAACTAAGGCCATAATTATTCTAAAAGAACCTTTAGAGGAAACAGGGGCAAAAACCTCATTATAATCAATACCCTCACGTTGTGTGAACCCCTTGGCAAATAATCTGGCTTTAAATTTATCAACCTTTTCTTTAGAATCCTTCTTAGTTTTGAATAACCATTTGCAACCTATGGGTTTATGATTAGAAGGAAGTTCCACCCATTCCCAAACCTCTTTATGACTCATTGATGTCACCTCATCTTTCATAGCATCAATCCACAAATCAGAATGAACACTATTAACAGTCTTATCATAAGATACAGGATCAACAATATAACTTATATGACAATCACCTTCTCCATGATCAACCTCATAATCATCTGAAATTGCTAACATTCTCATCCTAATAGACCTTCTAACAGGTAATGCTTCAGCTACAATAGGCTCTGGAGGATTCTCAATAGAAGGAGGAAGATCAACTGCACCCTCACAATCACCACCTACTTGAATAGGAACCCTTATAACATTTTCATGAGATGAAGGTAAAGGAATGGTTGTAATTTCACTTTGTACATCATGAATAGGTGGTTGAGAAATGTCTAGATCAGTAACATCCATCTCTAAAAATTTTGCAGTCATCGACTCTACAATACTTGTGCCACGTGTAGGACAATAGAACTTATATCCTTTAAAATGGGTTGGGCACCCAATAAAGTAACAACGAGTGGTTATGGGGTCAGTCTTTTACTCAGATTATATATTCTACCCTCAACAAGACAACCCCAAACATGAAAATGGTTCAAACTAGGTTTTCTACCAGTCCATAACTCAAAAGGTGTTTGAGGTACAAATATACTAAGGACACAATTCAAAATATAAAGGGCAATTTTAATAGCCTCACCCCATACGAATTCAGGTAAGTTAGACCTACTCATCATGCTCCTCATTATATCTTTCAAAGTATGATTGCACTTTTCAACGACACTATTTTGTTCAGGACAACCAGACATGGTATATTGGGCAACTATTCCACACTCTTACAAATATTTGGCAAACGATCCAATATGTTGCCTAGTCTCATCATATTTACCATAATATTCACGAACACAGTCAGACCTCACAATTTTAATGAATTTTCCTAATTGTTTCTCAATCTCAATTTTGAAAATTTTGAACATCTCAATAACATCTGATTTCTTCTTTATCAAGTATAAATAGTCATAACATGAAAAATCATCAATAAAAGTAATGAAATATTTATTACCACAAATAGAAGGTGAATAAGGTCTACTAATATCAGTATGAATAATCTCCAGAAGATATGAACTTCTATTAGCACATTTCTTTTTATTCTTAGTCAATTTACCCCTTATACAATCCACACAAACATCTAGATCTTCAAAATCAAGAGAAGGAAGAATGTCATCTTTTACTAGTCTTCCAATTCATTCTCTAGATATATGACCTAAACGTTTGTGCCACAATAAAAATGATTTTTCTTTAATTAAAGATCGTTTGGCCAC
Source organism: Omphalea diandra (assembly GCA_949677035.1). NCBI lineage: Eukaryota > Viridiplantae > Streptophyta > Magnoliopsida > Malpighiales > Euphorbiaceae > Omphalea > Omphalea diandra. The sequence continues at coordinate 11,960 of CATIWR010058172.1, read as the reverse complement.
AACATTAGCTTCACAAGAAGGTTCACAATCTCTTGCATCATCCAAACACAATCTATATAAATTATCGAACAAAACACATTCATCGATCAATTTAGAATCTAAAAACATATTGGTTCTTCCATTACCAATAATAAAATGATATCCAATTTTATCCAAAATAGAAACAGAAACCAAATTTCTCCTAAAAGATGGAACATAAAAGGTGTTTTCATAAGAAGGTTCACAATCTCTTGCATCATCCAAACACAATCTATATAAATTATCAAACAAAACACATTCATCGATCAATTTAGAATCTAAAAACATATTGATTCTTCCATTACCAATAACAAAATGATATCCAATTTTATCCAAAATAGAAACATAAACCAAATTTCTCCTAAAATATGAACATAAAAGGTGTTTTCCAAAACTAGACAAAATCCAGATTCCAAAATTAACCTAACTACTCTTACTTACTCAACATCTATCTCCAAATTGTTTCCAACTCTAAGCTTAGACTCCCTTTTATTTGGCTTTTGTTTGCTTATGAACATCTGCAAGGTAATAACAATATGAACAGTTGCACCACTATCAAGCTACTAAAAATTTGGTGGTACATCAATCATATAAGATTCAAAGCAAACATAAGCTAAAGGAATACCTTTTTCTTCTATCTTCTTTAGCCAAACTGTGAATTGATGACAATTTTTTCTCTTATGACCTTCTTTATGACAAACAAAACATTTCACCTTACTTCTATGGACAACTCTAAAATCTCCTCCTTTCTTGGTCTGACTCCTATCATGCCATTTAAAATTCTGATTCCTCTTAGGAGCATAATAATTAGGTTTAAACTTACCTTTATCCTTTTTAGGATCTGACCTAGGTTGTGTCAATAGCATGATAATCTCACCCTTTTCTTTTCTTTAGCATCACACTTGGTTATAAGGTCATTAATGGTCTAAGTAATGTTTTGGGTGTTATAGGCAGTCTTGATTTGGCTGAATTCAGGAGACAAAGTGTTTAAAGCTTGGTGAATTATGAATTCATCAGAAATCTCAAGCTTAAGACCCTTAAGTTCGGTTTGAAGATGAACCATATTTAGAATGTAATCCCTTACATTCCCACTATGGTTGTATCTCATACTGGTTAACTGACTCATTAGGGTGTCAGCCTCAGCCTTATCGGATACAAAGTATCTATCTTCTACAGCAGCAAGAAAAGTTTTGGCAGTAACATCAGTGGGCAAACTACTCCTAAGGTATTCAGGAATAGTTTTCCTCATGGCCATAAGACTGAGATGATTCGATCTCTTCCACCTGACATGTAATTCTTTTTCTTCAATATTACTATCACCGGTGGGTTTAGCGGACTCATCTTTATAAAAGGCATAATCAATCCCACCCATTTTCAAGATAAACAAAATGTCGTCTTTTCATCTTTTAAAGTTTGTGCTTGTCAGGAGTTCAACAGTTGCAATACTAATGTTGAGACTAAAGGAGACTGTTTGCGCAAAATAAAAGTATGTATTAGAATTGAGTTATGTATAAAAATCAAATTTATAATTTACACAATCTAAAAAATTCTGGCATCACTACATATTCCCCTTTGGGCAAAACATGCACATGCAATAGAATTTCTAGTTATGAAGCACACAATTGAGATCACACTAGTTTCGAGAAATCTATCTCCTTTGGGCAGACAAACTAATGCAACTCTAAGCACAAATAGTTTCATCTCAACAAGCACTCCCAAAATCAATGCATCTAATAACCCCATTTGGATAGGTTATTATATATATTATTTCGGAATTATCTCTTCACAAAATTAAAAAATAACTCTATGAAATTCAATGGATGTCTCACTTTGACGGTAACACTCATGTAAACCCATAAAATTATTTTTAATTAGAGATTTATAAAAACCCAATTAAAATATATGTCAAACATAAATATATATATTTCAAAAATATACAAGGTAACAAACACAATATACCTTAATTTTAAAACACATGATCATTATCTCATATATGTGCAAAATAAATATTTATTGCTTATTTATTTAATTTTATCACAAAATTAATATCGCTAAATAATAAACTGACAATTAAATATATATATATATATATATATATATATATATATATGTTAATAATTATTAAAATAAAATTAAAATATACCATGATGAACATGAATATAGTTTGTTTATCTAAATATTTGTCCACATAAGAAATTAACAGATAATCTATTCAGTTGAGTTGGTTGAGCGCTAGGGTATGAGTTCTGCGGTCATGGGTTCGTGATCCACAGTACACATCACAGGTTCAATTTTTTTTCTTTTTTCCCCGCACAACCGTTGATCATTGGGAGCGAGATCGAAATAGAAAAGAAAGGACAAAATCGAGGCTTTTGCTCGGCTAAAGATGTGTGTTTACCTGTCGGCATCAGAAGTCAATTATGAGGGCGTGTCGCTGACCTTTTGCGCAGTAGGTTTTGGAACCAAAAGGAAAAACTTTGTTTGTTGGGTTATGGACTAAAACGCAAAAGAAAAGGAAGGAAAAGAAAGAGAAAAAAATTGCCAAAAACAACAAAGACTTGGCCAACGCAGGTTTTGAACTGGTGACCTTTATGCAATTAACACGGTCACCAACTGTCTGAGCTAAAGAAATAGCTTGTGACAATAGAATCAAATTAAATATATCAAACGTAATTCACTAAGGTGGGATGCCCTCACACTGGCAATTTTTTTTTATTAACAATACAAAATATTTAGGGTTCTAAATCATGTACAACCTACAAGCTCTGATACTAGATGTAAAATTTTAGGATCTAGTATATGAATTTAGAATACCAATTTTAACAATTAAGAGGAAACAAATTACGTACTTGTTTGCGTGTTGGATCCCAAATTGCTTTGAGCCATAATTACAACCGCTAAAATTGAACACTAAGATAATAGGTCAGAAGGGTTGAAAACGAAAGCTATGTCTTCCTCTCATTGACCTTCTCGCAAGACGGCTACAATGGGCATAGCAACTAGGGTTAGGGTTATCGTTATAAAGGCAGGAGAGGGGACCTAGCTATTTATAATAAATTTTAATAGGCTCACCTATCACAGGTCCATGTTAAAATAGGCCTACATTAACCGTCTTCTATATCGGCCCACTAAAGGTGTCACAAGCCCATAACTCATTTGATCACTATTTTAATTGAGCTTACCCACTAATCAATAAATTATATTATTCAGTTCGTTTTATAAGTAATTAAAACAAACCCTAATTAATATTAGCCCACACAAAAAATTCCAACATATAAAACATAAGGAAACCTTACAACAGGTCCTTGCATGCATGAACCAAGTTAGAGCAATAACCATCATACACCTCCAAGGAGCTCAACCATTGAACCACTAGCTGGGAATCAACCTCCAAAACTAACCTTTGAACTCCCTAATTCCTTGCTAAAGTGAGACCTTTTAGCACAACCCATATCTCAGCTTTAATAGTTGTGCAATAGCCAATATTAATCATGAATCCTCTCAACCAATTGCCATGTTCATCTCCAAGCACACCTCCACCACCAGCATCACTTGGGTTATCTGTTGAGCAACCATTAGAGTTAAGTTTAACCCATAAATGTGAAGCGCAACCCAACCAACTAGCTTAGTCACATAAGGACCACCCTGGTGTAACTTGCAATCTGAAAACCATACTTTGTCAATTTGATATGCATACCGTTTCAAGAAAACTACCATATCTCAATCCTTCTGGTGTTCAGGCTGAAAAAACCTCTCATTCCACAATTTCCATAGTCACCAAAGTGTACATGCAAACAAACACATACATCTTCCATTATACCAATCACGGTTTCGGCAAGTAAGGTTGACTTTCAATCACCTAAACAAATCCAAATTGCTTTCCTTCAACCGAACGTCATGAGATACCAAACCATTCCAAATTTTACTAGCATGTGGACAATCTCTCAAACTGTGCAGCGAGATCTTAATCAACAATGGAAAAGTTGGACAATAAAGATTAGGAGTGAAACCTCGTTTCTGTCGCTCTTCATTACACATGATTTTTCCTTGCATAACCAGCCATAAAAAGAAATGGACACCTTGCAGAACCGACACCCTCCCTATGATTCGCCGTAATTTATTCATCTAAGACGACATGGAGCTCCACAGTGCCTCATACGTTGACTTAACAAAAAAAGTCCCAATTTTTGAAAATCTCCATACTTTCTTATCAGACACACAACTACCGACATTTAAAAGTCTTAGTCTTCGAAAATCTCCATACTTCCTTGTCAGACACGCAACTACTGACATTTAAAAGTCCCAGTCTTTAAAAATCTCCATATTTCCTTATCAGACACACAATTGTTGACATTTATTAAATACGCATCAAACTTATGATGAAGGAAATCTGGTACTAAACTTCCTAGAATGCTCCAATCCCACCTTTCACCACATCTCCAGTGATCACATACAAGCTTCAATTGTTCATCCCTTGATGTGGGCACAACACAAAAGTTAATTAAGGGTTCCTCCAATAATCAAACGTTCAACCAAAAACGAGTTCCCCTCCCATTTCTGACATTTTGTTTGATACCCGTAGCTACAAATGCATCCACCTTTTGAATGGCAAGCCAAGCAGTAGAACCACTCTTAACCCTGAAGTTTACACTCACCTGATTCCTACCTCCAATGTATTTATTATGTAACGAAACTGCCATGCAAGCTTGGCCATAAAAGCCTTATTGACTGTCCAAAGATCACGAATTCCTAACCCTCCCATTTGACTTATCAACAGTGATAGTGCTCAGGGTAATTTGTAAAATAGTGTAAATTTTTTTTTTATAAAAGATGGTGAAAAAAATATTTATAAAATTAGAGTAAATTAAAATTTATTGAGTAAATATGAGTGATCAAATGAGTTTGTCTGTCAGTCAAATTGACGGATATCACTATGTGATAACATCATTTTACGTGTTGTTAATGACATCTAATCCGCCAATTACTGGCGGACTAATATTTTGTCGATCACTATTAATTTATATTTAATATATTTAATTTATTAATTTAATATATTTTAAATTGGATATATTTAATTTAATATAATAATAAGATAATTATAATATTAATTTTATGTCGACTATTATGAGTTGCAGACAGACTATTGGTCTACCAGTTAAACTGACAGATCAAGTACCATTAACGACACGTAAAATTATGTTTTTACACAGTAACATTCGTTAGTTTGATTGACAAACAAATTCTTTTGCACATTAACATTCGTCAGTTTGATTGATAGACAGATTCTTTTGCACAATAACATTCGTCAGTTTGATTGATAGACAGATCACCGCACCTATTTACTAAACAAATTTCAATTTATCCTAATTTAAAATTTTTTTTCTTGCACTCTTTTACAAATTACCCCATAGCTTTCTATCTGACCAAACATAATGGTCTCCTATCTCCTACATGACCCCATAAGAAATGTCGGAAGAGTCTCTCCATTTCACTGCAAACTCCAGCAGGGAGTTGAATTGTTTGCATGATATAATACGACATTGTTGACAACACCGATTGCACCAACGTTGCTTGCCCCGCAACAGATGTTGACAACACCGATTGCATGATATAATACGACATTGCTGACAACATCGATTGCATCATTCGCTGCAGCGCAATTAATAGACTTCTTTTTCTGTTCTCAACTCGAACCTCCAGCAAACGCAACAAGTTCTTTTCCTTGGGCCTTATGACCCTGGTTTTGTGGCATTTGCGGATCCTTTAATATCTGGGCCTGAACATTAGGCCTCTTACCCCGAATAACACCCAACCCACTCTTAAGCCTACCCTTACCCTTAGCTACATGTTTGGAAGAATTCAAAATATCATTAACAAACCCATCATCCCTCCCACCAGAATTCTCACCAGTCTTCAAATCGTTCCCAACCACATCTTTAAGGATATCATATCTCCATTTATGCAAATTCAAACCAACCTCACCCACTGTTGCTTTTTTTCCCATGTGTGCATCCCTGCCCTGATGATTTACACTTTTCAAATCTAGACCACGAGTTTTCTTATTCACCAACATCCATGGCCCAAATTTCTCTTCAATATCATTAACTTGCACAGTTCCACCCTCCGGATTATTATTATTTATGACTGAATGATAGCAGTCCTCTTCCGACGGTCGGTTCATAGAGCAAACCTTGGCCTGGTGCCTATACTTTCCACAGCTAAAATAGACCAGATGGATTACTTCGTACTCAACCTTTCGTACTCTATTTTTCAACTTGAATCGAGAAATAAGAGGTTTTTATAAATTCACCTTAATACAAATCTCGGCAAAACGTCCCCTAGATACATCACCTGTCGCATCAATTTTGATCGAGTGACTAAGCTTTGATCCAAGCCGGCACAAAAATCGCTTATCATAATATTCAATGGGTAAGCATGGGATACGCACCCAGACTTAATAGTCGATCAATGACTACCCCGAATGGATCAAAGTTAAGATGCCATAGACGGACAGTTAGGTAATGATCAAGGATCATCCAAGGGCCATCTAGAAAAGCATGCTCATAGTCTTCTACAGAATTGAAACTGATTAGAAAAAGTTATTATCCATTGCCACTATCGAAATAGGCAACTTAGGTTTCCAAATATCCTTCAGCTTTCTTCCTATGAAGTTAAACCCTACAGTTTTTCCCAACAATTTAACTATCAACGTATACTTCCACGACTTATGTAATCTTAGCTTCTCCTCTCTAGGGACACGAATTATCGGACTTTCTCCTTATCACCATCATCAGGGTCATCGTCCGAGATAAAACCTTCTTCCAACACTTCCATTTTATCATTCATTGTCGTTCATATCAGTTTGTCTTTGAAAGATAAGGCCTCTTGCACACCGCTAAGGCACTCTGCTTCCACCACCTCCAAGCCTTCCATATCTGTTGCTTTATCCCCCACAGTCAAAGCAACAAAATTCATGCCCTTAATTTTCTTCGTGCTACGCTCCATTAGATCTGTTTCCTCTTGTAATTTGCTACATTTCGTAGATACAGGACTTGCTCAATTCTTAATGTGACGGAGCTTTTGAAATCAGGCAGGAATTTATTTTGGCACTTTATTGTTTAGTGATACTGACCATAAAATCTTCAAAATTGTTGCAAATCAAGTTCCATTGGAATGCTTTGTTATTTTTTATACTTAGAAGAATTCCTTTTTGGTTTCTTGGAGAATTCCTTTTTGGTTTCTTTCTCTCTAATGTTATATAATTATTTAGTTGTATTGTTGCGCTATATTGGCTTATCTCCCAAATTCTTATCTTCCTCTAGATAAATTTATAGATATTATCTCATTTGTTTAATTCGTTGATTATTGTTTATACTCATGGATTATCACTTGCCTTTTGACTACTAGGAAATCTTAGTTTGATTGTGGAATACAAGAGATCAACTTTGACTTTTTCAACCACTAGATGTGCAAATCATTTCCTTGGATCTTAGGTCTAACATTTAAGCTGGTGCACCATATTAGATCCATTTTTTTGTGAATTTCTCCTCCCCCATCCTCTATTTTATGACCATATTATTTGAGTTTGAGTGTTAAGAGTGTCTTCACCTGATGATCGTAAATTCGTAATTATCACTAATGACAAATATTGCTTCTCTCTTTTTGCTATTGGGGTTAAGATTTCACTTTGAGCTTTTTTTTAAAAAAAAAAAAAACTGAGCGGAGATTTAGCTATATTCCTTTTTTATTATATTTAACTTTTATTTTTAAATTTATCTTGGTCAGATGATCTTGAGATTTTTTTTTTATTCTTTTTATGATGGATTTTTTTTTATCATCTTTTTAGTAAATTATTACATAGTATTGTTTGTTATCCTCTTTTAAATGAATTTATTTTGTTTGTACTATTTATGCTTAATTTATGGTTGATAGTCTAATATCAAGTGTAAAAAGATTTTTTTAAAAAAAGTCAAATAACAACTATTATTTACCATAGAATATGATTTAATTTTTCAAGGGAGATGATTACTCTTATTCTTATTATTAATGGATTATCTTGAATTTTTTTAATGGAATTACAATGATATGAAATTTAATATTTTCATATTGTATTATTTATTTAATTAATGAAAGCTATCTTTTATTTTTTTTTAAAAAAATGTTTTGTGGAGATTCAAACGTTTTGTTTGAATTTGTGTTAGGACTATCTTATCCTTAACTCATATATCATTGACTATTGTAGAATTTTTTTTTTCCTTTTTTTTCCATGTGTGTATCGTATAGAACCAATTGTTGAGTTTGATGGGTTAGATTAGCAAAATGACCTAAATATTATTGTAAATTTTAGGCAAAATACATCCGCAAGCTCCCAAACTTTGCTCATTTTTGTAATTAAGCCCTTTATGATTTTTCGTTCACATTGAGCCCTCAAACTTTCAATTTTTTTTGTTGTCATACCTTTTTCAACACCTCTGTTGCGCGTAAAGTTTGAATCCCGTTAAAAGAGCATGAATGGCTTAATTTATGCCTTTACTGGCTAAAATGAATAGAAAAAGTTGTTATAAACTAAAGAGAATGAGATTTTAAGAAGTGAAGAAGTTAAAATCTAAGGTTTTTCTTTGTAAATTGAAAAAGAGAAGAAGAGTTAGAGAGTTAAAAAGAAGTGAAGAAGAGATGCCAAGTTTGTAGGTATTAGAAGCTACTACTAGAGGATCATTGCGATCACGTAGACCTGATATCTTTTACTACTTTAGTGGTGGTTTAAGTCGACTATACACCTCAAGGACAGAAGCAAACCTAGATAGAATGTTTTTTAAGTGTGGTCAAGGCTAGGAAATTTGGAAGTTGTTTACCCATTATGGATTTCATTGTTTTGTATTGTGTTTGTATTTGATGAAAGGTACATTTTGTGAGTTATTTATTTGGCATGATGAGAGGTACACGAAGAGAGCACAACTGATAAGGAGGCTCACATTGAGGATTAGAAATGAAAAGTCCAGAGAAGAGGGTAACAGTGAAGCAACAACAACAAAGAATGAAGAAATTGCAGTGATGAAGTAAGAAACTACAGCATTGAAGACTAAGTTGAACAAAACTCACAAAGCTTATAGGAAAATGAGGTCGGAAAGGAACTTGATTATGTTAGGAATTATTGTTGTGTTGTGCTTCTATTTTTGAGTATTTTATGAAAAGAAATTAGGAAAATGAGTAAAGGGAGGTATATTTGATGTTTTTGTTCAAAGGCCTGCTAATGCATATTGCCTTTAAATAATGTAATATTACAACTTTTTTATATTTGATGAATGTAACTTTAGCTACTAGAACTTTTATAAACTTTTTCCTTTAGTTAATACATTTTTGTAGTGTAACTTTGTTGGTTTGTCAATGTTCATTTTGTTGATAATACTTGTTATAATTTACATGAGTTATCATTTTTTAAAGAACATTGTCGTGGAGGGTTTGTCATTGAGTTTATAACCTGTATAATCAATAACATATATGTATTGTTGGAATTAAATTCAATATGCATAAATAATAGCTGTGAAAAAAGTTCCATTTCCATTCAACAAATGGCTAAAATAGTTCTTTACAATGTTAATCCTGTAAAGGCCAAAAAAGGCATCAAATGTAAATAGAAGATACCTAATTGGATTACATGTACATTATAAGTTGCTTACAAACAAATATTGAATGTAAACTTACACCAAACAACCTTAATTTACATTATAAGCAACTTGCAAAAAATAGTGTCATCATGAGTTTGTCATTTCTCATTCCTTTACACTATAACCTATTAGTTTGTCCAAAAAATAACAAAGTTGTCCAAAATTAACCCTAAATGTGACATGTATCATCATTGACTTCACTGAGTTTGTCTGTCATCCACATCTTTCTTGATTGCATGACTTCTTAGTTGCCTTGCTTTTTGAAGCTACCTACTTGTAATAACATGCTTCCCTTGCCATTGCAATCCTTTTGGTTCATGTCTAGTAACAACCTAAGAAATGCAATCCACATTAGCACTTAAATTATTTAAAGACCTAATATAAAGTACCATAAATCACACACTCACAACAACAATATTAGTTGATTTCTTCCCAAAAGATGGCCATGTTTGTTGAGATGAACTATTTGTGTGTGCTTTTGCTTGATAAGTCTATCCTTTAGTTCTTTATCTTTTTCATGGATATGATTCCTGAAAATTAAGATGATACCATTATTAAATGAAAGAATGAAAGGTTTCAAATCTAAAATATAATAAATACATAAAATACTTGTGAGACAATGCTTCTTTGTGATGATTAAGCCTTATGTAGCTGACTTTGTTCTTCATTTCTTTGTCTTTTGTGTTGCTTTAATGCCTAAAATTTAAAGTGATAGCAATATGAAATTCAAGAATATATATGCCTCAAATCTTAAATTCAATAAATACCAACATATCTAAGATGTAGAGAGCCTGTGTAGACAACTTCTGATATTATGACCTACTCCTTTACAAATCTTGCATGTCATTATTCTTTTTTTTCTTGAAGCCTTTCCTATCTTCTTTGGCTCATCCTTGCCCTTCCTCCTTAATTTCTTTGGTTTTCCAAGTTCTTTTTTAAATTTAGGAGGACAGATAACTTCAAGTTATGATTATGGCCATATAATTTTGCTTATAACAAACTTCATGCACACTGTATATGCTTTGGAATAAGTAGACTTCTTGTACCAATGTAGTCTTTTATGTTATCATTTTACTAAGTATAGCATAGATAGCATGGGGACATGAGATTCCTGTTAAATCTCATTCCCTACATGAACATTTCCTTGAATTGAGTTGTACTTTATGCCTCAAGACTTGGTTGAAGATGTAGGCTACCTCGTACCCTTCATCCCCATTAAAGATAATGCACTAATCAAAAGACTTCAACTTATTCTTCTTTACTTTTCCATTGCTTTTAGAAAGACATCACATATCCATGTGGATTGAAATTATCTCTTGCTTACTATCTTCTTCACAATTTGCACTTTTATCTCCTCAAGCATTGTGATCATACTCTTGCACCTTGCTTCCAAAATCAATCCATTGAAAGTCTCTAACAGGTTGTTATCCATTATGTCACACTTGACATTTATACTAAAGAACACCTTGTAGAAAACTTACCAAATTGTATTCCATCATATCTTCAACTATCCCTTCCCCTAGTTTTTTGTAGTTCAGCTACATTTTGTCTTAGTTTAGCTTCAAATGTGGACTTTCCACATGTCTAAAATGTTATTTTCCTTTCTTCCCCTTTCCACTTCTTAGGCCAAGCAGCATATGCATGCCTTGCACATCTCCTATGCTCAGCCTAAGGTAAAAGCTCTTTAATTACATTGTCCAGTCCCTACAACAAATGAACATGCTATTAACATTTAATATCTATAATGCAATATAGTAAATTCCAAATGAAAATTAGTTGTACACATATGTTTACCTTCTGCATGTCTGAAATAAGTGTGTATCCCATACCATCTTGAAGAGGCGGATCATACTTCAAGCAACCCAAGAACCAACCCCCAATTGATCGTGTTCTTACTTTGTACCACTGCCCATGCAATTAGGTACATCTGGTTGTTCCCATCCCTCTCAATTGCATATAACAATTGCCCTTTACATATCCCTTTTAAAAAACATACATTTAAGCTTATAATAGGTCTACACCCAATTATAAATCCTTTTTTACAAACATCATAACAGACATAAAATCTCTTATACTTTAAGGGATTAAGAGGATCAGAAGGATTGCCCTTAGTCCCTTTAACTACACAAGTAGTTTTAGGATTACTATGTTGGATCTCCTCAACATAACTGTGCAACATTGAGTACTCTTTCCTATAGTCTCCAATGATTTCTTTCATCACTTTCATTTTGGCATTCCTACATACACTGAGATTAACATGTAATCTCAGTTTTGTCT
>CATIWR010058166.1:0-97950 GCA_949677035.1 Omphalea diandra | reverse complement strand
TTTTTTTTTTATATATATTTATATATATATATATATATATATATATATATATATATATATATATATATATATATATATATATATATATATATATATTTCATTTCCTTTTTACTTATTATGTTTAATAAGAAATTAATCTTATGTAAAGTCAGTTTAGTTCTCACTGAAATCATTTAGTTATTTTTTACTTTAAAAAATTACATTATTTTCAAAAATTTTATAAATGTCATGTTACATAAATTTGAACACTTTTTTATCAAAAAACCCCACATATATATATATATATATATTATTTATTTTGCATAATATATATATATATATATAATCTTTCGTCTCTCATCTCTCATATTTTTGAAATAGTCAAATAAATGAATTATAACAAAAGTTAACATAAAACATAAAATAAGGGATGGCTTTTAATGTTAAATATCAAAAAAACTAAGGGTCGGTAGTTTCAAGAAATATATTTTTTGTATTTTTTTATTTGGTGTATTCAAGAAAATTAGTAAATAAAAAATATTTTTTAACAAAAATTAAGTTATTTTTTAAAAAATGACTTGCTATTTTGAATAATTTAGTTGTACAGAAATTGAACAGTTGAATTAGTAAGATACTCATTCAAATTCATAAGCAAGTGATCAAACAATGAAACAACACGCTTCTCCTAGCATCAATCTAGTAATACATTGATAAAAACAATGGATAATGACATTTGAATTTGTTAGAAAATAACAGTTTAGTGTTCTAATTTTTTTTCTTACATTTTGGTGTTGCAACCTATAAAAAATTACAAAAAAATATTTCTATTTTATGTTATTCATATTTTTAAATTTCAATTTGATCCTTAAACTTATTATCATGACATAATTTATGAAAATTTTATTTGTTTTTTGAACTTATTATCAAGTCGCAAAATCATTCAACCCTATTTATTATTTTTATTTTTATTATTTTGTTTAAAAGCATATAAGTCTATGATACTTTCTATTTTTTTTATAGAATAAGAAAACAAATAATAAATAATAAACAATAAAAAACATTCCATATTTTTAAATATAAATAATTTTTTAAATACCAACTAATTTTTTTTAGAAAATTAACTAAATTGTCTACAAATAATATTAATTCTACTTAATTTTAATAAAAATTTATGTTTGGATGATTTTGCAACTTGATAATAAGTTTAAGGATAAAATTAAACTTTTTTAGTAAATTATGTTATGATAATAAGTTTAAAAAACAAATTAAAATTTAATCTACAAAGCCAGTAAAAAACAACTTGATGGTTACTTGTTAAAAACACTTCTTTATAATTTTTTTTTTTACAGGTTGTAACACCAAAATATAATAAAAAAAAGTTAGACCAACAGATTGTCATTTTCTAACAAATTTAGATACCAAAAATGTCTTTATCTCTAAAAAAAAAACTGAAATGGAAGTATTTTTATCATATTTTTCTACTGGATTGTAACATATTGGATAAAACATATGTACTTTAGCAACTTGATGAATCAGATAGAACATGATTGCTTATTAATCCATTCAAGCACAATGCTGTCAGCAGCCCCATGCATGTAATAGATTGTGATTTAAGGATCATAAGAAAGACAACCTTATTTGGTCATCAAGTAGATCAAGCATCCAATTCGCACCACTTTTGTAATGTTGGCAAAGTTTTTCATGTCAAAGGTATTGGCTTGTTTGAAGAAATTGAAATCCAGCATGGTCGTGAATGCCATTAAACCTTGTACTTATAAATCACAAACATTGAAAAATAAGGCACATTTAAATTTCAACACTATAATTACTAACCAACTAAAACTTTTCCTGGAAAGTGATAACAGCCGCCAACCCTTTCCACCACCCACCCCTTTATGTGCACCTTCCAATTTTGAGTTCAATATTATCTGAACAAACTTCAACAACTAGGGCACAGTTTACTCTATCAAAAGGATTGATTGTCTTTCAGTTCATTCCAATGCCGGAAATGAGAATAAGAAGCGCAATTATAAAAGCTCGGTATCATTCCACCATCACACATCATGCACTCCATGAGTGCGTTACTTTATTAGGCTGGAGACCTGAAATTTAGTAGTTCTTAGTTTGATGCAATAGCCAACTATGCCATCAACTTTTATACTTCCAACTTATTTTTTTCTTTTATTAACGGATTGAACTTTTTTCAATAGCAAGTATGAATAGACTTGAAACTGGACCAAACAAGTTCAAAACCTTTTACATAATTTTAGGATCACCTATGGGGTGATTAGAGTCGCATTATTATCCAACCCTTTTGCTGAAACTTTTCAAGTTGTATGTCGCAAACACAAACAATATCATGTCCTTGTACAGACACATTTCCATAGAAAACTAAATGTAAATATTCTTTTTCTCTATATACCTCTAAACTACAATGAACTTCCAATGATGCAAAATTAAAAAGTCTCCACGATACAGTGGCGCCATTAGAAATCCATTTACTGATTTTGTACAAGAAAAAATTGAACTGTAAAATGCAAAAGAACAGGCCATTCATGCAACAGTAACGAAGTTACTATGTATAAACAACTCTATCAACCTTACTCTTAATCTCATTTTTTTGAAGGAAGTTAGAACAGTATATCCTCGTACTCAGGATTCTACAGCCAACTTACATAAGACAAGTAGGAAAATATTTGTTGTAAAACAGGTATACTTATTTCAAACAATATAATAGCACATACCATTATGTATATCAAGTGTAGCAGTAGCTGGAGCATCAACAATAACAGAAACATTTTGGTAATCCAGCGCTACAGCATCAAAGACAGTCTACCTGATGCAATTTGGAGTTGGAAGACCTAAACACGCAACAATTAGATGAATCGTGTGTACATCAACAATGCCTCATTAAATTATTCTATTTAAAAGGGCAATGAGTCCTGAAATTGCACAACAACCAAAGAAATCTAAATTCTCTCAGTCCTAAGAAATGAATTAAGGTTGGTGTTTTAAAAAATAAAAAAAAAAGCTCTGAAGCGTGTCTTCGCCACGCTATAATCCCCGTCTTTGATCATAAGGCCCATATCCAGCACGCATGCTTCCCTTGGATGCAGGACCCATTTTCCCTGAAGAGTAAGAGTGTCGACAAAAAAGCTCAATGTCTCTTCCTAGTGGATCATAGTAACAAGTGGAAAAAATAAATACAGGCCCTAACACTAGATGAGAATAGTTGTGGAAGTGCTAAATATAATGAGGTGAGGTTTAGAAAAGTACATGAGTCAGAGTCGAATATTGATTTATTTTAAGTTTGATTTATGCCAATCTTAGATTGAATATCATCAATATTATATATATTACACAAGTTTAAATAGATTCAATTCAATCAAAATGTTTGGATGTAATTAATTGTAAATAGAATTGTTAAAATTTTTTTCAAAAAAACAGTATTATTTTTTAAAAAACATAACATATCTATTAATATTTATACAAAATTAGATATTACATCATAAATATTTATTACAACATTATATATATATATATATATATATATATATATATATATATAAACATTATATATCAATAATATTTTTATACATATCATAAATAAAAATATATAGTTATATATAAATTTTTAATAAATTTATTTATGAATCAACTAATTTCTAAATTTAATGAGTCAGACATTGATGAGTTTGAGATTGACTCATTAAACTATCAAATCGAATTCAAATTTAATTTTAAAGTTCATCAATAAATGAGTTGAATTGATATTTATCAAAATAAATTTGAATAACTCACGAGCATGTCTGATTCATTTACATCTGTAATGAGATTAGTTGATGAGAATGCCAAATAATAGAGGGAGTATTGGTGGATGAGAGTTCCAAACCCGAAGCAGAGAATGCCAAAATATCTCCCATATCCGAACTCTTAAATGAGGTTTGGTTGAATGAGCGTAGCCCATATAACTGTTCTTGTTTGTTAAAATTAGCCCATTGAAGTTAATGGATACTTTTTGCATGGATTTCGGCCCAATTTCATCTTCCATTGAATTTCAATTTTTTGGATGGTGCGAGTTTAGGAAATGCGCAAGTTTTCCTTATTTTTCTATGGATTACAGAAGCTTTTATTGTATTGATAAAGGATTAAAGATAAGATTGATCCTTGAATTATTTAAAAAGATTGAATTAAGGACAAAATTATTTAACTATCCAATCTAATTAGGATATACTTTTTATTTTAAGAGTATTTAAGAAAAAATAACAATGAATATGTGTCTCATGCATTCAAAAAAAAAAAAGATAAATTAAGATTTTTCTATTTATAAAAAAGTTTTAAAATTTTTAAAACAAAAAAACTAACTTAATTAAGTATTAAAAAAGTTTTAATTAAGATTCTTCTTTTGCTTCTGCCTCCTACATAAATAAATACGAGTAAAATCAAGTATAAGAGGGAATATATATAAAATAAATCAAGTGATCTAATGAAATATGATTATGTATATATAGTCTAATAAATACTATATACATGTTTAAATATTTAAATATTATTTTAAAATTTAAATGCACATGATTATATATATAGTCTAATAAATACTATATACATGTTTAAATATTTAAATATTATTTTAAAATTTAAATACACAAGGGAACCACCCTTAATAATACGTACACTGCGTTTTCATTAAGAAAAAATTCCGCACATAATTAATCAATTAAAATGTGATGTAATATATGATGTAAGGGTTACGAGGGATGACACGTGTCGAAGGGATGGAAAAAAAGGTTGTGTGGCTCCATGTCACTTGAGTGCATCTAAAAAGTGGCCTAAAAAGACCCAAGTAATGGGGTCCATTGGAGCATATTCGGGTCAGGTACCCCGCCACATGCCCGCCTGACTCAATCAGTTGCTTCAAATTTTTTTCCCCCTTAAAATTTTTTTTATAGATATAGCTGAAAAACAAATATGGATTGCTATAGTGAGTGGGAAATGAATAAAAAGCTGCCTTTAACTAAGAAGAAAAAGGATGGAATGATTGACAGAACAAAGAAAAAAAAAAGTAAAAATTGAATTTTAATTTTGGTTGTTTATTTTTAAAAAAAGTACAAATTTTGTTCTGTTTCTTGCAGACTTAATAATAATTTTGAATGTCACATGAGATTGGAATGGATTCATTTTCATATGCTTCTTTTTCTTTTTGGTTTGCTACAATAATTTCAGACTGTCATAACATTCCAAAACCAGGGAAAAGAAACTTAGTGTTTACATTTATTTCTGTCTATTTCTTTTAGACATCGGACACTGTGTTTGTGTGTGTCTATATATATATATATATATATATTATTGAATAGCCCTTCCATGTTCCTTAAATTTTTCCCCTAAGTGAAAGTTTGGAGAAATTTTAATCTCGCATACTTGAAATAATTATTAATAACTTCATCACTGAAGTGTTAGGATTTTAAAAATTAGCATTAAAATTCAAATTTTACTAGTTTTCATTCTCTAATGCTCAATTATAAATTATTTCTTCCAAAGTTATGGTTATAGCTAAAGTACTTAAATTGATTTTGTGATTCAAAAAATTAATTATATATTAACACGATTGTTATAAAATTGAACATAAAGTTAATAAATTATTAAAAATACAAAGTTAGTGATAGAATGTGTGTTTAGTTTTGAATAACTAATCAATCAATTTATAAGATTTTATTACAAATTGTAATGAGATGGTATACAAAATAGGAAAATATTTTATTATTCTCGTTCTCAATGTATTATACCAAATTGTTAAAAGAGTATATATATATATATATATATATATATATATATTCAAAGAGATTTAAACTTTGGATTTTTTAATTTAACAGTGCACTGATTTTTATTACATGACAATGATTAGATTAATAAATCAATCTAAAGCTAGGTAAGTTTCATCAATGTGAATATAAACTCTATTTGAAAATTTTTGATTTTAAATGCCTCAAAAAAGGGTAACATTTCAAATCCCCAAATAAGTTTTAGTTAAATACAATCATGAATTCAATTAATTAAAGAACGTGAAAAACTTTCATCCACGAAGTTTAATATAAACAATAAGAGGATTGCTAATTGAATTAAATTGATCTAAATTAAAATTGTTGTAAAAAAAATGTGTTAATTAATACATTTTAAAATGACCACAATGAACTTCTTTTATTTTGAAGTAAAATTCATATTTCACTTTTATGTGAAGAGTGAAATAATCATAAAATATTCTACAAAATCGAATTATTGTTTTGATTAGAACAATTTGATCCATAAGGTATTTTCAAAACAATAATACAATATTTTTTTATAAAAAATGCAAAATCATCACTACCGTTTCCCTAAAAAAAAATTAAAAAAAAATCATTCCTATCATAAATTAAATGTGCCTATCATAACAGTATATAATTAATACTTTTTCTACCACATTAATTAACCAGCATCAATGGCTGATGCATGCTATCAAATGCACATTTAATCATTAAAGATACGAACCTCCAAAAAGGAGTCCCATCGATAAAGTCATTTGACTAAGACAATTAATACAGTTTTCTCTATTAGCTGAGACAATTGGCAGTTAAAAGGGCTTTTTGAAGAAGCAAATAACACGGACACAAAGTGGGTTTTTATTGTTCTTCCTTCTTATTATATTTTATTTAGGAAAAATAAATCAGCATGAGAACCAATTAAAATGATGAAAAATGATACTCTACATCTTCCCCTGCCTCAATCCCATCTTCTATATTTCGTATCAAATCATACTGTATAATCAATGTAATAAAATAAAGGAATTCCTTATATATTTTTCTGATCCAACCGAAAATGCCTACGCTATTATAATTTTAATAGTCATACTACTAAGTTCATAGTCTGCTGATTATGTTTTTAAATTTTGATATATATATATATATATATATTGAAATAATACGATAAATTTAAATTTTTTTATATTTAAAGCCAATATTGTTATCATATTACTGATAATAATGAATATAAATATAAATGAATGGAGAAATTAAAGAAAGGTTTTTTTTTTCTCTCTAAAAAACACAAAACAAAAGAAAAGCGTTGTTACATTTGAGAGAAAAACGAAGATACATTCTTTCCTTTAATAATAGGAGAAGAAAGAATGCCACTCCCCTAAATAAGCATATCTTGCGCTTAAAAAAAAATACTAATAAATTGATAAGCTTCACAGACATCTGAAGCTCTATAGCATGGAGAAATCTTAGGGAACCATCAACAGACACTAAGATCATTATCTTAATTAAGTTAGAGGGATACATGAAACAATGAAATGGGCTGCACTTCCAGTCTTGAGAATGCATAGCATCATGAGCAATCAGCCTTTGAATTTGCTGCAGAGTGACTGCTCATGATGTTATATCATTCATTCAAAGCTTCAAACACCAATAGTGGCCAGCATATTAGAACCCCCCTCCGATTGCCGGAGCCCAATAGTCAGCACCATTGTCACTTCCAACATGTTGAGTGCAAGACACGGGAACCAAGCATAACCCTCTACTCTTCAAGTCCTTTGGCTTTTCTTGGCTATCCTGGTTTATATATCATCAAATAATAAATCAAAGAAATGAAAAGCTGTCTATACTTTTTCATAAGAAAGAAACTAATTTCCACCAATGATATAATTTCGATCTGCATAACGTAGATAATATTAGTAGACCACAATGAGGGGTGAAGATGATGATTGTTGCAAAGTAATGTACACAAGAAGAAAGTAATAAAAATAGTTTATGATGAAAAATAAGTCAAATGAAGGAGAAAAAACTTAGTTATATTGTATAAAGAAATAAGAGTACCTGTAGATTAGGACCTCCTTTTCTTTTCAGGCAGATGTCGTTCAACAGCTAAATGAAAGATGAAAAGGAAAGGGAAAGGGAGAGGGAGAAGGAAAAAAAAGTATTAGTGTTTTCCACTCCTTTTTTTGATTCCCAACAACCCTTAAGTAGTCCCAATTATATGCTTTTAATTAAACTTTCATTCACATAAAGTTAGAATAAAGCTGAGAACCTTGTTCTTGGGCTAGCTATAACTATTTATATAATATTCTTTCCATATACAAAGACTTCCCTTTCTTGCTTTTTTGATTAACGGAAGTGATGGATCCAATAAAGCATACCTGACCTGGGTCTTCAGGAAATACACAATTCCTTTCTCCTTGAACCTATAACAACAAGAAAAGAAATATGTAGCCATGGTTAATTACTTGCACATGTGTGCATACACTGAAGAAAAAGAGGGTCTTGATATTACATTGGGAAAAGAAACGGATATCTATTACGGAGGTATAAATCCCCTAGCGCACACAAGAGGTTAGTCCAAAGTTAGTGTTGGTGTACATAGACTTGGCATAGGCTTCGGAATATACTTACAGACTGTTGTTGGTTCCTCATGTTTGAAGCAGCAGAAGTACCCAGGTAAGGGGAGCTAAGGGCCTGCAAAAGAAAAAAAAAAAGGTATAGAGATATTTGTGACTTCCACAACTACAGAATGATTAGAAAAAGAAAGAATAATTGAGAAACTTTATTAACTGCATGCTTCTCACTGATTTTTAGTATAGTTGCAGAGGCAGAAAGTACAAAGAATTGGTGGTAGAAACATCACCTCAATTTGACCTTGAAGGAATCTGATATACCCAATAGCTTCTAACAAGACAGAAGCTGTGTCAGTCTGCAAAAGAGGGACAACAGCATCACTCACACAAATCCACTCATCTTTTTTTCATCTTCTTTAATGTCAAAAAGAGTAAGCCAAAAGAGTAAAGATATAAAGAAAGAGCTTTCATAAGATAAAATTACTTTCCTTTTTTTTCCCCGTTCAAGGGTTTTATGGGATTTATCATAGAAAAGAAAAGATAAATCTGGTTACTTATTGTTCTTTCTGTTCAAAGTTTGCGGATGAAGAAGTAATAATGGAGAGGGTTTTTTTTTTTTTTTTTTTGATACCTTTCCAAACGGCGAAACCAGCTGGTGAAGGGTTGTGATTCTATCACCCAACTTCTCCTTCCTCACCTGACTCGATCATATACATATATATCATTATAAATTATAGACCATTGAGTTTTGTTTATTAACAAATAATTATAACATAAGTAGTGTATATTTTAATAGACGAAACTTAGCAGAAGAATCACACATGCCTAAAGAAATAGACAATCAAGAAAGACATTATACACTAACAAAGATACAGACAGGCGCACACCCATGCTATTTTCTTGAGAGAGAGAGAGAGAGAAGAGAGATTTTGCTGTACCTTTAGTGGTGGTTGGCTTGAAGAGGGCTGAACCCTAGGCTTCTTACACACCCCGCCAGTGGTGGCGCTGCTATTACACTAACAAACACCAAGAAATGAGCCAAAAAGGTAAGGATAACAAAACCCACAAGAAGAAATTCACTAGACAATTCATATATAATTAATCTAGGAAACTGTGAATTGTAAATTCGAACTCAAGTGAAGTCCAAAAAAATAAAAAAAATAATAATTAAACACTCAAATTATCTATACCCACCTCAGATGATTGATCTGGATGATGTTGATTCCTGGCATCTGGCTTGTTATAGGAGAAGTCAAGTATATTACTACTTAGACTACTTGTAACACAAGACCTAGGGGAGGAGACTGGTATGACTAATGGTTGTGACCAAGTAGGCCTGATGGGGGGCTGAAAATCTTCATCTCCATGATGACCGTACAAATTACTGCTATTTTGAGGAATTTCTTGCTTTACATCAGCAACAACTACAGGAACTCTTGATGACGAATATGGATTATTGTTATTATTATTCAAGATTTGGTCTTCCCAATTTTCCAACTTTTTGGGCTGAAAATGACTCCCTCCATAACTATCTTCTTCTTCTCCTGACAAACCACCTCTGAAAGTAAAAAACAACTGACCAATTAGTTAACACATACTATATCTTTTTCTTGATTACAGATTGTAACCTGAAAACACACATCCAAATATATATGCACAAACTGAAACAAGGGTTTGAATTTTGAGGGAAATAAAGAAGAAAATAAATTCAAACACACACACACAAAGAAGGTAAATAACTGAACATTGTAACTGCCAAAACATAAAAGAAATACTATATGATTTTGTAGATCAATATAAGTTAAAGTTTAAATGTTGACTTAAAATCCAATATATATGACAAGAAGTAGTAGGGAAAGAGAGAGTATATACAGAAGTAGTTGACTCCACGACTGAGGAAGCTCTTGGTTATCAGGCAAAGAATTCATGAAAGGAAGAACAGAAGAAGAAGATGCAATCACATATTGATGAGAAGGAAAAAGAGATGGGGATGAAGAAGATAACAAAGCTGAAGTCTGCTGTGATGGTGGAACCTTGCTCCACCGGCTAGGGTTTCCTGCCATCATTAGCCTCTTTGCACTGCTGCTTATGATGATACTGATAGTCTATAGCTGCAAAAACTCACAAGCTTGAATTCTTGTATGCCTTGAAAAAAGAAGAAAGCGTACATATGCCTAAAAATATAAAAAATACAAGTTTCTTTTTTCCTTCACTTTCTTTTCTTTCCTTTTTATTTTCTTTCACTTTGTCACATATATTTCCTTGTTTATGCACCCTTACAAGACGTTTACTAAAGCTTTCAAGAACCCTGTTTGCTTTCTCAGATGAGGTTGAAGAAACTTTGAGTACTCCAATTTTTTTTTTTGAAAGAATTTTTATAGAGATGTGGGATTAAAGAGCTTTGCATATATGTTTCCTTCTCTTTCCTTTTCTTCTTTCAATTGTTTAGTAGTCTTTTTTATTCTTGCTTTTGCTTTATTATAAAGTGGGGCAAGAAAAGCTGGTGTGGTGGGCTGTGTTTATTTTCACTCCTCCATAAACTAATGGTTTTGTAAGAACTTATATATATATAACTTGTTTCCTTGATTTGGGGTGCTGCATTGGGATTGTTTTTGGAGTTAGGGTTAGCGTATAGGATTAGGGTATAATACATATATGTATATAGTAATAATATTTGTCCATTTCATATTATTCACAGATGCTTTCTCTTTTCTAGTGCAATAATTCAACTGAGCAAACAGAAATACTGAATCTAAGTAGGCCTACAATTTCAGGGCAATAGAAAGCAAAAGGTATTTATAGTTAGCAAAAGAAAATTTCTATCCACGCTCCATTATGTATCTGTACTATAAAATATTATTTATTCTATTTATATTGTGGTTAGAGGCTGCTAATTTTGCACTAAGTGCACATGCTTCCAACAAAAAGTTGAGAGTGAGCAAGAGTTGATGTTTTTCATTTAATTTAAAAGACATCAACTGAGAGACAAAATATAATGATTGAATATTTTAGCCTACAGTACTCATCTATTATTATTATTCTTGTTCCTACTTTTGAATTTTGAGTTACATTAGAATTAGTGTTTCTATGGTATTTACACAGAAAATATGTGATCAGATGTTTTCTTATAAAATATCAAGGAAATATATGTGAGATTTTGGATCATTTGATTTGTTGTTTCATAGGATAGACAAATTGTTGAAGAGTCTGCACAGGTGAATTCAAGATACCATCCAGCAGTGAAAATCATAGGATTGACAATCCTAGGACTGATAATGCATACAACCAACCATATGGTAAGGCCCACTGATTCAATAAATTTTTTTTTTCTCGAAATTCTCACATATATGAGGATGCAATGTTGTACGATAAATATTCTCAAAAAAAAAAAAAAAAGATGCACAATAAATGAGAATCTCTGTACAACATTAATTAGAAAACGTATATTATCTACCACCTTGTGAGATCTATGCTGTTCATTTGGGATGTGATGAAGACTTCCGCTTAATAGATTCGGATTTGACCACCCTACAAGAAAATCCTCAAAAATCTAAATGAAAGAGTACTATTAATTGCTAAAGATAAGTATAATTAATTAATAGGAATATATATGCCTGATGGGGAAAAAAAACCATTAACAATTTTTCACCTCTAAAAGCACTATTATTGCAAAATCCAACCTCTCTTTACCTACACTTAGCGTGTATACACTAAAACCAATAAGAAAGCAGATTTCTCAGAACATGACTATATTATTAAAACCATCCTGAGGATGACCAAAAGGCAACAATAGAAGAAACTAGAGAAGGCAAAAACTATTTTGGAGCAAGACATTGAAGTTCTCTCATCTTCTATCCAATCTTATGTTTGGTTCTTATAAAGTTACAAATTACATCACACTTTGCACACGGTTCCACCAAAAAAGTAGGCTTGGAGACATGAACCATACGCATTTCTCATGAAAAAATCCATGGGAGACAGGAAAACCCACCAATTGCTATCGCTTCGTAACTATTGAAGCCACTGATTTAAGGGCCTTTATTTTGTTTTTGCATGAACCAATACACTATTGAAAACAAAAGTCCTTTCATGACCCAAAAATGAGTCAAAGTTGAACTATGTGTCAAGATGTTACTGCATGGAGAGGTAATAAAGAAGAAAGCAATTGCAGAGGTTTTGAAGAGCTTATGAATTTTTCATATTTTTTAATTGCATAATGATGACAAAGAATGATTCCCAACTCAATCAGAGGGAATAAATGCTACTATAGAAAATGTCTTAAGCCTTTGATTAAATTATGTGCCTAATTCAGGCACTTTTTTATACAGTACTGTGTCGGTCTTCTCCCCTACTGCTCTCTATCAGTTATTGACTAGGATTTTTATGACTGGCTAAACCAGCATGCCGCTGCATAGCTGCCACTGGCTCACTGCATCTTGGACACCGAAATGATGGAGATGCCGCACACCGTGTTCTAAGGCAGTAGTAGCAATACCTACAAATACAAAAAAGACAGACCTGAATCAAAAGGCTGTCCAGATAAGATCATGAATCAAATATATGTAATTAGGCCTTATCACCCCACTATAGATGCAGAAAATACTGACAATAGAATCTACACTGTCTAGGATTTATGCTGAATTCTAGAAGGTGAAATAATCAATAATATACCTGTGCTGACAGGGGAGAGCAAGAAACGGAATGGTTGGAGTTGCCTGGCAAACAGGGCAAGTACCATCATCCACTTCCGAACTTGAGGATTTGGCTTTTGAAAATGGACTAAGCAAGTTTTTAACAGATGATGAGTTAAGAAGAGGAAGAAGTAATAACAGCATCTCCTGCATATCAGCAAAAGGAAGTTATAGATTGAATCATGGCTGAAACTTTGGCACTTCATGCAGTGGGCGGAAAAAAAAAAAAAAAAACTCCAAAAGAAGCAACCAAACCTAGGTAACAAGTGCAAATCCCCCCACACCTAGTAATATTAACCTATGGTGGAGGCACACCATCCTTTAGTTGATGAGTTTTATAATGACATTAATCTGGATCAGTTCAGTCAATTTCAAGTAAATTAAAGAATTTTCATAGTAATATCCAGTCTATTTTCAGAGTAATAATGATAATATCTGGCTTAACAGCGATTTACTTATAGCCTACTTCAAAACAATGACTTGTATAAAAGTTAGAAACCTCAGTTTCTATAATTGTATACACCATTTCCACAAGTCCAATTTTTCCACACAGTTTGTAACATTGCTATAACACATGACAGGAAAGAAAATACTCAACAATAAGAACTCAGTTCATATGAGGTGCCTAACATTATTCCAAAGAAGCACTGATAAGAGAACAAAATGACTAAACAGGCAAGACATCCAAGATGTGGCAGATAAGTCAGAAATCAGCTTCAGGTAACACTTGAACATGCTAACAGGGCATCCTAAAGTTGCTGCTCTGCAGGTTTTACTTAGTACAAAAGTTACCAATTATTACATTAAGGTAACAAATAAATGAAATTATGAAACTATAATCCAGAACATGAAGCACAAAGGACAATGAAAAAGAGTGCAAAAACAAGGTAGAAAAAGTTTAATTAATTTTGTGAGAGTGGAAAAAGCCACCCATATGTCATTTCCAATTCCCTTTTCCTCCCTCCCTCTCAATTTGTGCTCTTTTTTTTTTTTTTTTTCTTTCCTTTTCTTTCTTTGCTCTGTATGAGCAGAGTTTGTCAATTAAAAGCAATCACTTTTGGTAATCCACATTCTGAACGACAAAGAATTGTCAAATACCGATAAAAGGATAATAAATAATTCATGAACTGAAAAAGAAAGAAAGAAAAAAAAGTTGACAAAAAAAAAGCAAGGACAGACCTTTTAAGAATAGCATGAATATACAAGGCTAAATAAAATGTGTTATTGAAGAGCATTTCTGCATCTCAATTTGAGTGAATATAGACTAGATAACATGTAAATCTTAATATCAGAACATTTATAGATTCTGGGAATTAAAAATCAATTACCGAAAATTCATTCCACACTAATTGGCGATTCATGTACTCAAAGCTAACTGCTCTATTCATATTCGGGCTCCCATAGACGAGCCTTGCCCTTAAAACTCTTTCAACAAGGTTCCTAAATCTGCATCAAAAACAGACAGGAACTCCAACAAGGTCATACACTGAATAAACTTTTCAGATATTTAATTTACATAAATACCAAAAGAATTGGAGTTTGAAAAATAACGTATAGCCAGAGTCATCCATACACATGCATCTGCAAATGATATCCGATAAATTTCTCCTAGACAATTCTCAACTGGTGCTTGAAATCACTGTTATCATAACAAAGGATTCCATTTAATTTCCATAGTTTGATACCATGGCTGAATTAATTCATGGATTAAAATGACATGACTAATTATTTAGCCCAAACGTATTTCTATTACTTGGTCATCCTAAAATTACACTGCAGATAATACAATTCATCATAAATCATTCAGGTAATATCAGTATAATCCTACTTCTTTTTGTATCAAGAATGACAAGTAATCATTGAATGTACTTTAATTGAAGTCCACTGTCCATTAACTTTGTCATTTTTATGTCAGGAAACTCCATTGTAAGCTTAAGATTTCAATAAAAATAAGAAAAAATAAATAAATAATGGCACAGACAGCCACTTGCAAGATCAGGAATGGTCATCTAATAGAAACTTCCATACTTTGCATGACCTTTTAGACCATATTTAGACAAGTCCAACGCATTATTTCTATGATGTGTGTATTACATCACACAAAATGTCATTAATTAGCAGTCTAACACTGCTAACTTAATTTTTTACATTATTTATTCTTCCCAAAAATTAGAATCATAAACCATGTCGCAGAACATACCTTCCTGTGTAAAGAAATATAAGAAGGTTTCCAAATGAAGCAGCCCTATAAAGTCCCTCCATACGTTGTATGAAAATCCACGCTCGCCGTGCCAGTGGCCTCTACAGATACAAAAAAGAAATCAGTGAAGTGCACAATCCTCAACCAACACTTCAAGGGTGAAAAGAAAATGAGCTAAATATTTTTTTTTTAAAAAAAACAAGAAGTACCTGCTCAGAATCACCCCATCTATGAAATGCAGAAAATGACTGCAACCGTGCCCAGATATATTGACCACCAACAGTGGCAATACAATACCAAATTTTCTGAGCCATGGTAAGTCCAGGTCCTTCCAAACCTGTTCTGACTGTAGGGAACGCAATAAACCAAGCAAAAATTAGAAAAGCATTTTGGGCTGATAATAGAGAGGACTAAATACCATTGTAACGACAAATATTAAAGGACTTGTAAATGTGCCCGCTCAGCTATATCGAACTCATATAAGAAGCTCGCTAGGATTAGAAACTAATCTGAGCCAATGCTAATCCTTATGCTCCTTTTTTTTAAAATAATAATCCTTACTCTTTTGAATGTTAGAATAAAATCAGATCTTTAATTTAAACATAGAAACATACAGGTTCCACATATGAAAATGCAGCAAAATATATTCCTATAAAAGCATATAGAACTTGCATTTAAAATTATCATAAGGTACCCAAGCAGAACAATCACAGCTAACATGACGAACATATTAACTAGAATGAAGAAAACCTATTAACAAAGATCCATAAAAGAGTAGAAGCAATATATGACTGCTGAATTTGCTAGAGAAGCACTTATCAAGGCCAATGGCATTTGAAATAAGGAAACTTATCTTCTCACAAAATTTATGTGAAATACGTAAGAGGCCAGCACATGGCAACACACATAATCACTCTTTTAGCCTTTATCAATTGATTAACCTAGATGTGCACCCCATCACATGACTAAAATTTTGTGCCACGTATATTCTAGAACTAAAGAACCCATCTACAAAATTTACAGAACAGTAGAGGTCAAAACTGTCAATCAGTTCTAGAGCCACACAGGAAAAGCACAGACCTGCTTACCTTTTTCTCTTGGTTCAACCGCACGTTCATCTCTATACCTCAGATTCATCAGAGCATTTCCTGGAGTAGGCTTATCTACCCAAATAGAGAATCTCCAAATAAGAAACTCAAGGAAAGCATCAAGTTCTGGCTCATATTGAAATAACATTCCTGGCTAATCCCAATAAATGAAATAATCAAATTAAACATTGTCCCATGTATCATCAGATCAATAAATACAATTCCAAGTAATACAAAAATCAAGGTTATAAGCTGGAAGACCTAGGGAAATACCTTCATTAGAGAGAAAACCTTGACTAGTTGCTCTTTTAACATAGCAGACATTTCAATGTCCAATCTTGCAGCATCAAATTGATTAACTCTCGATATTGAAATGGGTATTGTTGACTGCCACAGAAAATCAACATATTAAAAAAAATCACAGCATTAATAAAACAATCACTTGCCAATAGACAGAGCTTTACATTTCACCCAACTCTTAAACCAGATTTTTTTAAAAAATTGAAATTTACCCCAGATATTGGCAATAAATAGTTTCCAGGATAATCTGTCTCACATAACTTTTTAACACTACAATACCCTCAAGTTATCAAGGACGACACACTATTTATTATTTACCCTCATTAAGAAAAACAAATATAGTAGGGGAAAATAAGGAAGAATCCCGTCATGTACACTAATTCAGCAACAGCAAACTTTTATCTTGCTGCATAAATTTGTTAACTTTCACCCACCAGCAAATTAATTATACAAACTGATTATATGTGATTAATTTTCCCAATAATTTGGAAAAGAACCAAACAATCCAAAAACCCTAAAATTGATAGTTGAAAAGGGAATTTAAAGAAATACAATAACTTAAATAAAGAACAAGAAACAAGGAGGAAGGGGAGTAGTAGTACCTGGTGGGAGATAGTGAGAGCTTGCCATTGAGGAAGCAATTTTTGGTAAGCATGAATCCATTCATCTTCTGGCGGTGGTGGCGGTACCGAAATACCGTTACTACCACTCATTCTCAAGAAAAAGAAAGCTGTAATTTGATGATGATGATATGATTCTGGGTTGCTTTTTCTGCTAGGGTTATAGAAAGGAAGAGAGAGCGATTGAGGTGGTAACTGCCGTACAGGCAGTTAAATTTGGAAGGGAACTTGCCCTCTGTTCTGTCTAGGAATAGCTCTAGCTTTATTAACTGTTCACTATCACCTTTTTTTTTTTTTATCAACTCTTCAAAATTTCATCATTACTCTCTTTTATATATATACATATATTACTTTTTTATTCAATTATAAAAGAAGAGAAGATATTAAATTCAAAACACGAAGTCTCAAAAATGTAGACAACTAATAAAACTAAAATTCGGATACATTTTATTAATTTTTAAAACTTAATAATATGTAGTCTTTTAACACTAAAATTTATAAATTTTTTCATTATAATTTAACATTTTATTTTTAGAATCGATTGTATCTTATTTTGAGTAATAAAATCATTTTAGAATCATGGCAACAAAAGAAACGACACAAAAAGGAAGGTCTTTTAATGGGATGAAAAGGGAAAATAAAAATTTTAATTCTTTTGTGCGTGGTAAATTAAATTTTATTAATAAAGAAAATGGATAATATATATTTTTAGTTTATTTTGGATCAAAGAGAGGAGAAGGAAATTTTTTTTTTTGAAAAGACAAATAAATTAATTCTTTTAATGCCATTATTAGAATAATAAATGCGAAAAAAAAAAAAAAGGTTTTAAAAAAATTGCCTTTTGCCTTCGAAGACTTAAAATTGTTGCAACCAAATTTGAGATGTAACAAATCTTAATTCCTGTGATTAAAATAAAATAAAATAATTATAAATTTATAAAAAAAAAAACAAAACAACTAATAATTTCCCTTTTATTCTCTTATGACTCATCATTTCATATATAAATTTTCACTCTGCAACCAACTCATTCCAAATGTTGAACATAATAATTTGTATAACAATTACGTATCGTTTTATCGAATGAATTAAATAAAAGTATAATCATAATTTATCACACCAACATCGTAATTCAAAGAAATTTGACGACATCGAATATTTTTACTTTGACTTTATATAATATAATTCATTCACAGTTGAAAATACCCCACATTCATAACACACGCCTTACAATATGGCATTAAAAAAAAATCATGATATAATTTGTATTAATTGACATAAAATAATACAAAGAGAAAGAATTGTCATGCGCACTTCCTAATTTCATTTTTTTTACCACATGTTTTTATTTTCCCTATATTTGTTGCTTCTCTCTCCGACAATTTTCATTTCCCTCTGAATTTTGTAACCAGCAAGGATTTTAAAAATCATACCAAATCGATAAAGTTGATCAGTAATTTCATTTTACTGAAAATTAAAAATTAACCGCTTAAAAATAATCAAAATTACAAATGAAAAATCAGAATAAATATATTTAAATTCAAAATTATAATATTTTTATGAAAATATTATAATTTTAAAAATTGCACAAATTTTTATTAAAATATAAAATATTAAAAATGTATTTCAATTGTTATATTGTAATTTTTTACTTTTACAATCTTTTATATTGCTTATATATATATATATATTTAAAATTTTTTAAAAATAATTTATTTTAAATAAATTAAAAATCAATCAATAACTGATCGAATTTTAAAAACGTCGGTAACTAGTAACACAGAACTGTTTTTCCCAGACAAAAAGACACATTTGTCCAAAAAATATCTCATGCTCAATATTATTATATTCATTATCCCTCAAAAACAGAAATAAAAAGGCAAAGTAACAAATAAACTTAAATTTAATTTACAATCAATTTCTCAACATTACCCCTAAAAATCCCACCAAATTCCTTCACAACCTCATCAGCCAACTTTACCTCATCCATCCCCCTCAAACCTTTACTCAAAACGCCTACAACGTACCTATCAGCTGGCCACCTAACCCCACACCCATTCCTCCTCAATATTCGACAAATCTTAACCGTTGATTCCGTCCTACCGGCCTCCACCACACCTCTAATCACTCTAAGCAATCCCTTATCACTCCCCCACTGGACCCCACCCTCATCCGATTCTAGATCATCAATCACACGGTCTATGTCGTCTACCAAGCCGTTCCGGGACAGAGCGGAGATGACTTCTCCATAGAGGCTCAAGTCGGCGTGGCCGGGGTGTTCGGACCGAAGGGTGGAGAGGACTTGGAGAGCGAGCGGGCAGAGGTCCTGCCGAAGGAGCTCGCGGAGGATGGAGAGGAGGTCGGATTTGATGAGGCGGGTGAGATCGGGGAGGTTGACAGTAGATGATAAGGATTTGGAATAGGCGCGTTTGAGAGATTGGACGGCGAGGATTGCTTCAGAACTTAGGATGCGGCCTTTAACGAGAGGTCCACGGTTGGAGCGCGGACCACAGCGTATGAGAATAGAGGAGTTGGTGGTAGTGGTTTGGGGTTTAGGCGTATGTTTGCGGGAGAGGAAAGCTGGGGAGGTGAGGCTGGAGTGGAGAGAGGATGATGCCATGGAATGGAATGGAAGGAAGGATGGATCGAGTGATAGAGCGAAACGGCGTAGTGATTTGTTATTGGAGGATTTTATTTTTAATTTATATGAAAAGACAATTTTATCCTCGACAAAAAAATTATACATACATAATATAAAATAAAGAACGTCGACAGCAGGATTCGAACCTGCGCAGGCAAAGCCCAACAGATTTCGAGTCTGTCTCCTTAACCACTCGGACATATCGACCGGCACCACCAATGGTAAATACTTATTTAAAATATAAAATTCTTTAAGTGGATGGGCCGAATAGTATTAAGGCTCAGAGCCAGTATTCACCGAGACCTGAGCCTTGCAAAGCTATGAGATTCGCTGAGTCCATACTCCATAGATTCACAAAATAATAGGACTGCAATGTCCAATAGGACGACCATCACACAAACAGTTGCTGGGAGGACAAGTGAAGGATGTTAAGAATTTAAATTGAATATTCAAGCAATTATCCTTCTCATTTAAAGAATTTTTTATATATGTTTTTTTTAAAAAAAAGAAAAAAAGATTGTCGCATACATCAAACAGGACATTCACTTTAACCTAATTAGTGGACAGTACATAATGTAGTTTTCACCTTACTTAGCAATAGCGCTTTCATCAGATACATCAAAGACAGAATGTTTGAGGTGATTGGTAGCTAAAATTTTCATGTTGATGTGTGATTGATAATCCTATGAACCTTTGTTTTGATGATTAACTTCACCCTCTCTTTAATTTGTCATTTTTAACTTGGCACCTTTCACCAGCTACAGGATTCCAACTTCAAATACTTCATTTAGTGAGAATTAAGTAACGCAATCAAAGAGCTTATCAAATATATCTATGTAACTTTTTAAAGTAAAATTAGTGGGCACATGTTATTCGTCCTTAAAATGATTAATGTCATATATCAACAACAAATGAGAATGCTTGTCCAATAGAGAGATGCCTTGCCAACCACAATATTAATGAACTGTAGTGAGTATATATGATCTGGCCATTCAATTAACGTCACCCATTTCTCCTTTCAAATCTGCAAGCCAAGGCAGAGTGCAAAAAATTTATTAGATGGTCTCTGGTTCGGTGGATTTGGACCACATGTCAATAAACACATTCTCATTGAACTATGCAGAATGAGATATATGTCATTAGCATGCTAAACACTATTTGGATATAGATTTACATACCCTGATTTGACACTGTAATCAGGAGTTTTGTGGCTTAGTTTTTCCCCAGTATATACGTGCCATAACTGCTATTCTTAATATGCTGTCATTAGATTTATATCATTATCGTTAAATATTGGAAGGAATAAACATAACTTCTCATTAAATTTTTAAACTACCTCATAGTACTAATTAGTAATTCTTTGATAAGCCCTTGCCTTTCTCATAATTAATTGTTTGATTAGACATATGGTATGGAAATATAGCATGATCTTGGATTTTCTAATTCTACTTTAACATTCTCAATATCTTCACGTTCTGCAATCTAAGGAGAGTTTGCATACATGATTTTAAGATATGCCTGAATCATGGAGTTTCACTGGGTCATTTGCATTTGCCAATTAAAAGGGTTGCTGTAATAGCTTGAGTGCTAAATATAGATTGACTATATTTTTGCACACAAAGTCAATTCCCATCATATTCTCCAAGACCAATAGCACTCAAATCAACATTGGAAAACCAACAATTTCTCTAAGTGATCCGCAGCTCAATTTCCAATTGACTTTCACTTAATATTATCATGACAATTTTGATCTTCTTGAATGTATAGGCTTCTCATATATCAATTCACCTTTTGAACTTTTTTGCAGATTAAAGATTCGGTTATAACAATGCATCCCACTATGAGAATTCTAGCATTTTTTTTTTTTGGATAAAAACTGATTTTTCCTTAAATGGGAATAATAACCAAGGGTAGTTCTTTTAACAAGAATAATAATAATAATAATATAAAAAAAAAAAAGACTAGACAGACTTGTCAAGTAATTTTAATGACTTCTACTATGCGTGTGATTCAATAAGCAGTATGAGATGAGTGGAGAGAAATATTCATGCACTATAAACTTTCAAGATTCTCTAATCAACATGTACATATACAAAAGGCCTAGATTGTTCCCACCAAGAAAAAAGACTAAACCCATGGAATCATTATAGAAGGTGAAAATTGCTTGTAGGTTACATGCAGATGCCCAGATGGGGGATAAACTAGTCTCAGATTAATTCTAGTCTCAAACTTGCAAAAACCTCATTGATTCAAAATTATGTTAACAGGAATGAGCTTGTAGTTTTGCATCATTATTGTCAACAATTTAACACAATTGAAATCAAAGTCTTTTGCTGTAAATTATAATGTCTAACTTTGACACTGCAGCCATATATTCTGTGGTCTTGCCCTGGAGATGATAGAAGATAATGCATATGCATGCATGCCAATATATTCAGCGACTTATTTATGGTGCAGTATTATTAGGTTTCCATCATTGTCTTTGAACTTTAATGACTGGAAATAAACATGCTCAATTCGTATTATAACTTGTGCTTTACGAAATCTCTTTCTATTAATTACTTGCTTTCAACATCGATTACCCACATAACTTATCAAATGAATCACTTCGTTTCATACTATGGATGTGTGTTGAATCCTTGAACTTCTACACTACGGGGCAAAACGCAATATGTTATTGTATTAGTGACTTAATTAATGATTTAATTTATGTTACATGAATATGACACAAAATAATCAGCATATATAGGATACGCATATCTAAGTATTTGGATACTGACAGAATGACAGTATATAACTAAAATTAAAGTGACACAATATAAATATATGACTATAATTAAAGGTTTAATAGAAATAGTAATTTTTAATTTAACCTGAATCTGTTTAAAAAATCCCAGTTAAAATTGAAGGAGACCTGAAATACTAAAAAATTTAGAGTTAAATTTAAATTCAAGTTAAATTTAAATTCAATCTGATCTAACTTATTGGTCTCTGTAGATTGATTCAAGTCTAACTTCAAACGATCCAGAACTACTGAATAATTTCCCCCATTTTTCCCACCCATATTCATAGATTAGGTTCTCAACACTTAGATTAGATGTTAAGTTCTAGCAATTTATTGGGTATACTGGGATTATGCTAGAAATACATGATATATACCATTGCAGGTATGTCAAGGGACCTACCATTATCGCTGTCTGAACGAGATCTCACTAGTGAGTAGTGACCCAAATATACATGCAATCTTAATTGAATGATATGTATGGAATGTGCAATTGGACCTCACCAATAATGCATTTTATCTCTAATATTGCCTACCAATATTCATCTATCTATGGATTAAAGCACATGGAGGATGATCAATCTTGTGGGCTTAGACCATCGATGCTGACTAATGGGGAACCAAAAGGCTAAAGTGAAACATAAGAATCAATTTGTTTGATTCATCTACTTGCATTATATGGGAAAAACAAATAACAAATTCAACATTTCCTTAATTATTGACTGATATATCCTAATTATATCTTGCATGAGATATCATATATTAAAATGTTACATGTTATTTATATCATAGTATAGAAGACTTGATTATGGTATGCAAAGCATGCTCTTAATTACTTCTTTCAAGAACCATACCGATTTTAAGCATGGAATATGTGAATTGAAATATACATGATTTCCTCCCGAGTGAAGCATTGAGTGGACGGACGGTATAGATAGGGCCGTTGCTCCTCAACTTGTTTTTCTTCTTCAATTAAGGATTAAATTTTATTTTATCATTTTAAAAATTTATTTGCCATTCTAATTTTTATTTTTCTTCAATTTATTTCATATTTTCTATATTTTATTATCTTAAAAATTTATTTAGATCTTAAAATTTTTCTTATTAAAATACATATAAATTTAAAATTTATCGATTTTCGATATTATGTGTTTCATTTTTCTTTTTCTATTAGAGATTTATTAAAATTATTGAATGATTTTTTAAAATGTTTTTATTTTGTTCATTTATCCGAACTTTATGTATGCTTTATTTTGAAAATTTTAAATCAACTAATATTTTTCCTTTATAATTTCATCAGTGATTATGATTTTTAATATTTTATGTATTTTTTAAATAAAATTTTAATTTATTTGAGTAATTAGAAAATTATATTTAGCATATTAATAATGATTTAGTTATATGAATATTATTTTACTCATACTATTTTACGTAAAATAAATATTAATATATGAAAAAATTAATTCATATTCATATTTACAAAATTTGGATAAAAAATAGTGTGCTTTTTTTATTTGCAATAAATAAAGATTATCAACAATAAGTATAAATAATTATCACATGCTTTTTAAATTATAAAATTTATTATACATTTTGATCACTTAAAGTAAATGCATCCGCTTCTGTTGATAACTTCATTTCTTTTAAATATTACCAAAATGAAGAAATAGCAAAGTTTTGATTGGTAATTGCTTTTTTGAAGAATTCTTTATAATTACTAAAAAGAAAGAATATGAAAAATACTATAGAAAGTGTAGGCACTCTCAATAGTCACAATCAAGCAAGCAAAATTCCATGTCCTTTTTTTTTTATTTTTTTCCTTTATTCCTTTGTGAATGGAGCCACTGTATCGTTGCTCCAATTCTACAGTTGATAAAGTAACAAGGCCAGGTGTTACTCATTCTCATAATCTCTATACCTTCTCATCCCTTCATCATCTTCATCTCAACCGTCCTTGTATAGAATGATCACATAAACTTGCCCACGTGCAGCAGCCCTTGTAATAGTACCACTGGTGAAACTCAAATTAGTTTCATAGGCATAGGAAAAATATGGGTTTCATTGTTCATTGATGGAACCAATTCAGGGGAAAGCGAGGGAATCTATATATAAACAAACTGGCCTACCATGGCTTAAGACCTAATGGTTGGTTTCAATGAGTTCAGTCTGAGACGAAAACTTTTGCTGACTATATGATCTAAACCGTGTGGGTATGCAAACACATGTTTACTTGATTTATTTATTTTTCATTTGAATGAATTTATTTGAAGAAAAAGGTAACAAAGTCAATGTAGTGAATGTTAGTGGTTGATTATGTTTGAATTGTGTAGATTAGGTTCCATGGTTGATTTTCATGCAAACACAGACATCACCAGGGAATAAATCTGAAGTGGACGATGAAGAGAAATGGAATGGACTCATATAAGTTAAAAAAAAAAAAAAATCAGAGAACGCTACACTTTGACACGCAACGCCAAAGTGAAAAGAAGTGTTCAAAATGGAAGCAATAAAGGCATTAAACAAACGGAATTTTCTTTTTGAGGAACAAAATTGAATCTCGCTTTTTGGTTTAGCCTTAGCTTATCAACTGCCTAACTTGTGCTCACTGTGGCTTTGGTGCCCGGCAACCAGGTCCTACTCTTTTTTCTTTTTTTTTTTTTGGGGGGGAGAATTTCCTTGGAAGAAATTAAAATTAATATATATATATATATATATATATATGGGAGTAAAATCACAAATAAAAATTAATAGATTTTCACATTCCAAATTCTCTATTAGTATCATGAGGAAATCCATTTCTTGGAAAGTATAAAAAAAAAACTAGTGTTTTCATAGTCAGATTATATCGATTGATCGATCATATTGATAAAATTAAAATTTGATTAGTGGTTTGATTTGATTAAATATTAAAAATCGTTCCTTTAAAAATTTGGTTAAAATCCAAAAAAATCAGTTAAACTCAAAAAAACCATCTAAAACTAAAACTAAATCAAATCAATTTAATTTAAAATTATATTACTTTTGTAAAAAAAATTAAAAATATTACATTGTTTTATTCAAATTTTAAATTTTAAAAAATAATTTTTTATTTTTATCATATTATATATTTTTTAATTTTCTAAATATTTTAAAATATTATTTATATATTTTTTAAAAAATAAAAATACTCTATTGAATCGGATCATTTGAATCAGTTGAACTGAGAATGATCAACTGACCAATTCAATCTCTAATCCAATTTTAAAAACATTGAAAAAAACAACTCATACTATCTTCCTTTATGACTCAAATTTTTAATGGAATATGGATA
Organism: Omphalea diandra; assembly: GCA_949677035.1. Taxonomy (NCBI): domain Eukaryota; kingdom Viridiplantae; phylum Streptophyta; class Magnoliopsida; order Malpighiales; family Euphorbiaceae; genus Omphalea; species Omphalea diandra. The sequence continues at coordinate 71,980 of CATIWR010058166.1, read as the reverse complement.
ATTTTTTAATTTATTTGACAAAAAATATTTCTCAAATAAATAGAGATTGAGATTATTTTTCTTATAGTGTATATTCTTATTTTATAGTTATTTGAAATTAAATTTAGATAAATAAGAGCATTATATAAAAAGTTATTTGAATTTTGCTTATGATGATAGAAAGTTTTATCCATTGAATCCAAGAGGAAGAGCTCTTATACTTTGGTTCAGTGTCATTAATCAAGGAGAATAAAATAGATAAATTATTTTAATTGTTAAGAATAATATAAATTATGTAATTGTGCATGAAATTTTTTAGATGTAATAGGTTTGAGAGAATAATTTCAAGTTAATAATTACAATAATTGTTATTAATGGTAATGGATGATGATGCTTATAGTCGTAATTTTGTTAAAAAATCAAATTACATAAATATTATTGTGTTTTAATTGATTTTGTTTCTTTAATAATTTGCAGGTTTTTATTGCCATGATAAAAATAGTGGTAATTAGTTCATAACACCTTTTTCTTTTCTGCTGCATGTCTAACAATGTCACGTATGAGGATTTTTTTTTTTGTTTCATTAGTGGTTTAATAAATTATGAATCAAGTGACAGTCTTTTTTTTTTTTTTTAAGCTCTCACTATAAAAATTGAAATTCTCACTATATTGTGGGATGTTATGTTAAATACAGATTTTATTTATTAATATTATATATATATTTTAAAGTTAGTATTATAAGTTAATTTTTTATAATTCAAAACTAAAATTAACTTATATATATATATATATATATATATATATATATATATATATATATATAAGTTCATTTTATTCAAAAGAATTATTTAAAAAATTATAAAAAATAGAAGATAAACCAAATGATAACATAAAAATATAATTATATATAATCTCATAAAAAGGTGACTTAAAGCAAATTAAAAGTTAATCCTACATGTATATTAATAAAAATAAAATAAAATAAAAAATTATGTGAATGAATACAAGCAAAGTATTTTCTTAACTTTTAAATATATTACGCCTTCAGTTTTTTTATCAATATTATAGAAAGTTTATTTGTTTTAGTTTATCTATCATTTTTAAAAATTAAAAAAGATATTAATATTTTTTTCTCTTTTACCATTATTTTTTTATTATCTTCATTAAATGTTCAATAACTGTATTAAAAAATTAAACGATTCTTTTTTTTTTTTTTTTTTATAACTATGACTATTTAATACTTTCTTAATCTCATCCAATTATCTTAAACGTATAGATAAAAAATATAGGAAATATATAAATTGATATTTTTTAATATGTGCATTACACCTACATTTATTATTGTATTACTTTTGTTGAATATGTAGAGATATTTATAATGATTATAAATTTCATTAAATTTATTAAAAAATTAGTTATAATTTTCTGCACATTGTGTGAATAGACGAATATTAAAATTCGATTCCAATACTCATATTGTAAAGTTGGGAATAAGTTTTGTGGCATGATCATTAAATTGTAGAAGTCAAGCACTACCTTAGTGATTTTATTTTCTCCAAAAAGAAAAAAAATATATCCACAATTGTAAGCCACAAATTCTGGGAACAAAATATCAGTAAACCATCAATACTATTAACAATAATGAAAACGTGATCAATTCTTTTAAAAAAAAAATTAATCAAATTTTTTATTTAAAATGTGCCATTAAAAACAAAAATTCTTCTTATTCTTTTTAAAAAAATGGTTTACAAATTTAAATGATATGCTGCATAAAAAGCAAAATATATGTAATATGCGGATTAACTACTCATAATTGATTAGTTATTTCATATATCTTTATTTTATATTATATTAATTATTAATAAGTAATAAAAAGGAAAAACATATTACATGGTTAAAATCTTCCACTAGAATATGTGATTGAGAAATATATTGAAAAATAAAAATTGATCTACTTCTTTTAGATTTCGCTTTAATAATGTATTATTTAAAATTTAAATCAAAATTTACAAGTCAAAATTAGATTTTGATATGATAACCTAAACATATTAAATCACCAAAGCAAATGTGTATTTAGGCAGTAAACATAACAATTTAATGATGGAAAAATAAAATAATCAATTTTATTATGTTTAAATAATTTATTTTTTTTCATTTTATTGACTCAAACATGATTTCGTATGCAACATTTATTTTTTCTTTAGCAATTATAACTTTTTTATTTTCAAATAATATTTCATATATTGTATACCAATTTTCTTTTAAGCCTCAAATTATGAATTTTTCTAGTTTATTAGAAACATAAAATTAGCAAAAAATGTGAAAAAAAATTAATCCCACATATTTTTTAAAAGAAAGTTCATATTTTAAATACTACTAACAAATGTTGTTTGAAAAGAATAGGATAGACAATTTTTTAGATATTTCAAATATTAACAGACAATGACATGTGTAGAAAAAAAAAATTGGTTAGTGTAGTTAAATAAACTTAATTGTGAAAGTGTAAATAACAAAGGTTGAGTGACCAATTGTAGGTGGCTGCCTATCCATATGGAGGGACCAAAGTTTTATTCTAAGTAATTAAAGTGGTAGTCTGATACATACCTTTATATTGGCGTGGGGGACAAATGGGTCACCATTTTCATTCAAGTAGCTTGCATCCATATAATTTATTGCCAATCCATCCTCTACTCGTTCTTAAATATTCCCTCTCTGGAAATCCAATTAATTCTAACAGCGTGGAAACATTCAATAACTTTGCGCACTTAGGAGACACCGAAAGAGTTTCCAAAATGATTCTGTGTCCTGTAAAAATTGTAACCCTTTATATTTAGCAAAAGCCAACGATTGATGGAAATTGAATTTGGACGTACGTCCCATCATATTTTGAACAAGTTTAAAAAGAAGCCGATCCATGTGAGTTAACCAAATAATAGTGGAGTGGAAGCTTGCCTTATCAAATTCAATGATGAAGAGTTTCAATATCAACTCACTTAACGATCTATATATATATATAGATATATGTTTGTTATAAAATAGAGGTATGGTCTCAAACTGAATTGTTTAAACATGATTATAGATAACTTTACAAATATCATGAGCAATAACAAAACATACTATTTGGCCGAACGTCGAAAAGATAGATTACTAATTAGAAGCGATAATTTATATTGTGTCATGTTATATCATATCAAGCCACGTATATAATATAAAAATATTTAATTTGCGTGTTAAAATTTTTTTTTTAACACAAATATATTTATAAATTAAGTCATACAATATGATTCGTATAATCTATTTAATTAATTGTATCATAATAACTATTAATATGTTATGATATAAAAATACATATTTAACATGAAAATACATAGAAAAATTAAAATTTTTAATTAAAAATATTTATATATTGAGAAAATAGAGAGTAAATATTGAAAATGTAAACCAGTATGTGATTGAATTCAAAAATATTTTTTTTATATACAAACATATTTATTTAAAATCATATTTAAACACATATATTTGTATTATATATTATATATTGACTTATTCACTCGATTATATAATTGTGTTTAATTGTATATATTGCAGATTAATCAAGTTAACCCATTTAAATATATATATATTTTTATCATATCATAAATAAATTAATCCATTTATAATCCAAACATATTTATATAAAATTCAAACTCGTTTAATTATGTGTGATATGGGATCGTGTCAAAAATTGTCAAAACTTAGTATTAATCTTAAAATTAACTAGTCGAGTTGTTGCAAAATTGACCTCTTTATATACATGAAGTAGCTTCACCTTCCATTGTTGATTAATGAGACACCACATATTAAACACTAATCACCGATTAGCATTCAAAACTAATATTTCTCCACAAATCATATCAATAAATCTTTATGTTGGTGATTTCTTTCTGTTTTTATTAATGTGGGCATGTGTGCGTTTATTGGATAGCTACCACCAAGAATAAAATATACAGAAAATATTACTTAGAACTTAATTTGAATGTGTGATAGAAGCCAGAAGACCTTCACAAAGTGATATAGTTTTGCCCAACCTTGGTATAATAAATAAATTAAAATGACATCAATTAGAGTCATATGTGTTGCAATTAGTTTAATTGAAAAAATCATTTGATAGTAATGTCAAGTTCTGAAAGGTCATTCTTCAATCCCATCATCTAATTATTGAATGAAGACATAAGAAATGTATTATATCAAGATTCAAGCACCTCCATTATGTTAATTAAATATATAGCTCCATAATATCATTTCAGTGATATATTAGGCAATCAAAAAAGATCTATTGACATCACTAGACAGAAGAGGAAAAAAACAAGTAAGACTTGTAACTGATGACAATAATCTTCTTAAGAGCAGCTGCCTATACAATTAATAATGCCTTAACTGAGGTTACGGGGAATTAGGTATGTATGTGGATAGTTGGAAGCATGGAATGTAGATAGTTACAGCTTACAAGTGTTCAAAGATGGCATTTTGACAACAAAATGAAAGCAAAATTTTGAAGTAGAGATGAGGCATCGAGACCTCAGAATTGACAGGCGTGTGATACTCAAGCATCCATAACATGCCAATTTATTTTACTTTATAAGCCCACCAACAATGAGCATGTTGTTGTTGTTTTTTTTGCATCAATTTTATTAAATGCACTTTTTAAAAAAATCTAAAATTATGCTTTTGAGAGAGCCAAAAAAAAAAAAAAAAGAGAGAAAAATAAATTATGAAACTTGTAAATTTATCTCTTATTTTATGAACTCGACATGGCATTTTTTCTTATACTTTTTATTTGTTTTCTTTTTTCACTTTTTCAAACACACCTTAACAAAAATCAAATTTTATGAGTTTGAGCAATATAACTAAATGATTGAATATCTATTTGATAATATGATAGACCAAAAGAAAGAAATGCTCTATATTTTTTCTCTAAAAAAGACATGGTATGTTTTTTGGTTACAAATAAATCATAATCTTTTAATGGGTCAAACTAGCATAATATACGAAGGAATTTAGTGAATGAAAAGGTTAAGAAACAGAAGAATTAAGGACCTCATTAGATGGCTGAAATGGGTTAGTAATTTTGGTTAAGAAATTTAGTGACACTTTTAAAAATAAAATAAAAATAAAAATCAAGGTACATAGAAGGGCATGCTTAGCTTGAGATTTACTCTAAAGTTGATTGGATGTTTCAGATAACCCTTTTTTGGGTGGACGAGACAGCATCTTTTGTGTGAAGATTATGTACAGTTTGCACCCTCTTTATTAAACTCATTAAATCCTAAAAAGCTGATATTTCACATTTTTAATTGTATATTAGTGTCGATTGTTCAACAATAAGATCATGATATTAAAGAATCAGCCCATTCCATATAATATAATATAGTATTTGTTTAAAATCAAAATTGAACAATAATAATGATGTGTACCTACCAATTTTCTGTTCTACAATGCCCACAGTTGGCTCCTGACGGCCGCTCCAGCGATGCAACGTACTGAATCTCCAATAGAAAAAATAATAATAATAATAATAAAAATCAATGACTTAATTTGTTAAAGTTATTATTGTCCAATATTTAAAAAATAACCGCTAATTATTATTGAAATCATATATTTTTTTGTCTTTATCTGTTCTATAAAACATTTCTTATTTCTCTTCAAGTGTAATATATAGAAGTTTCGATAAATACACTCTAATTTAGATTGAGTTAATTGTGTATTATTTTTAAAACTGTAATATTTCAAACTCAAATCTCTTTTCATGCTTCTAATTTTTTTATAAAAAAATAAACATCTTGACAAAAATAAAAATAAACTGCAATATAACATTTTTTTAAAAAAATTATATGGTATGGATTTTATATTTTAACTGACATTTGGTTTTCTTTTTTAATTCTTTGTCAAGGAGAATAAAAATAATAATTTATAAAACTCAAAACAAGATTGAAAGTGGAAAAGTAGTAGTAACATAATGGAAATATTATTAACCTTGATGAAGGGGACCAACAGTAAACGGTTGGTCAAGTTACCGCTTCACTTGACCATTTACCAGAAGGTTCAAAAGGTCAATGACCAATGATGACCGGCTTACTTCCGTCAACTGCAAGACCTAAACGCCGTTATGCCTCCTAACAACCAAATGTTGTGACGTGGGATAATATAAAGCGTTGGATTCGTAGACTGTTGGATCTTCTGCGCGTGATTTCTACTTCTGGATTACTGGGCACGATACTCAGGAAGGATACTGGCGTGGTAATAGAAGATTCACCTCCGACATAAGTAACCCTAAAAATAAGAAATTAACCCGACACTTCACTCACTCGTACAGTAAATCCTCCAAAGCTCATAATCAATCACAAAATTTGCTTCCCTGTCTTACTCATTATTATTATTTTTTTAACAGCCGATTTGAACTCGAGGCCACAATTGAAGAGTATAATATCCATTAATTTTATTTTTTTTTTATCAAGATAGTGTTCAATTTCGTAGTTAAATTGATTGAATTTTAAAATAATTTTTTAATCAGATTTAATTAAAGTTACACTCGTTGATAGGATTTTATAGCAAAAAGTTTCTTAATAAAAAGTATAGAGATATTAACTTAAATGTAAAAAAAAAAATTAATTTTTTTAGAGTGGATTATTGAATAATTTTTATAACTATATTGTTTTTATTTTAGTATTGTTCAAGTATGACTAACTATAATGAATTATATGATATTCTTATGTATGAGTCCTATAAAAATTAATTAGTTAATGATTTTGACCATAGACTTATTTGTACCGGATTCTCAATTTTAAGAAAAAAATTAAAATAAACCCTTAAAACTCAAAATCTATGTCATTCTTGAAGTGCCCTTTTCAGTTTTCACTTTCCTGTGAAGGTCTCTGATTGTCCTCTGTCAGCTTTCCAGCAATTTCCCACATTACACATACACACAGGAAGACAACATATTTATAAATAATCATGAAAAGCAAACAAAAATAAAAATATTTAATTAACCAAAAAAAAGAAAAGAGAGAAAGAGTTATCATCACAAGGATCTGAAATTTTGTCACAGCATTTGATATACCTGCAAATAAAAGGACGCAGTTGTTCATTTGCCTTCCATCACTTTCTGCTCTGTTTCTGTCCATATACCCTTTTCTTATTGATATTTTTTTATTTTTATTAACTTAATTTCAATTAAAATTATTTAAGTATTATTCCGCTAAATTCTTATATTGGCATTGGTATATTTTCTTTTTCTTTTAGAAATAATTCAAGGTTGTGATGGTAAACAATAATGAAGTGGCAAAGTAAAAACATGAAGACACTGTATAAAAAGGTCGCCGGAAAATACTAAGTAAGCTGAAGATGGTGGACTCAGCCTTCATAAATATATATGTATTATACTATAGACAGATACGCAAACAGACCTGTAATTATTACATGGGGCAGTATCTAAGCATGTTTAAAGCCAAACCAACACCAAAGCAGTTCTATTTCAACATTTGATATAATGAAAAATGTATTTGGCATCCCATGCATTAGCCGTCTAATTGACGACATCTCATTGTCCAAATTAAGTTGGTGATTATCATTTAGTTAATAGTTAATTAATCGAGTTTCTTTAAGAAAATAAATAGTCGAATGTCTATCTTATAGTATAGAAAATCATAAAACTACATTCATTTGGCTTCTATTTGTTTTAAAGATTTCCCACATATTAAAGAAAATGAGGTTGGTTATTTTAAGAAACTGTAGTACTGAACTGGATAAGCATTCAATTCCATTCCCATCATAAAGTTATATTGCCTTTCACTTTGAAAACAAGTAAAAAAAAAAGGTTTTGAACACAAAATATATAAAAGAAAGTTCAAATTTTTTTTATTAACAGAAAACAAAAATTTATAAATGTATATAAATGATGAAAAACAAAGTTAGATTAGCTACAGAAAGGCCAAAGAAGCTTCTTTTTCTGCAACAACAAAAACCATAACCAGCCATCGCAGAGCTCAGCTTTCTTCTTTCTCCATAACTGTTCTCTATAATTTTCAAGTTCTTTAACATTTGAACGCAAACTTTGATGTCTATTCCAAAAGAACATGATTACATAGGCTTATCAGATACTGCTGCTGCTGCTGCTGCTGCTACTGCTACTACTACTTTAATGGAAAAAATCTCCTCTTCCCCCTCTTCTTCTTCCTCTTCTACTATTTCAGCTGAAGAGAACATCACCAAGAACAAGAGCAACACTTCTCTTAACCTGAAAGAGACTGAGCTACGGCTTGGTTTGCCTGGCTCTCAATCTCCAGAAAGAAAGCCACAGCCTACAGTAGGCGTGTCTCTTTTTGGTAAAGATATTGACACCAACAGCAACACTAATAATGGGTATTCTCTTAGTCCATTAAAGAATTTAGTGTCAGGTGCTAAAAGGGGTTTTGCAGATGCCATTGATGGGTCTTCTGGTAAATGGGTTTTCTCTGTTAGTAATGGATCCGAGGCTGATTTGACTAAAGTTGCTGTATTGTTTTCTCCTAGAGGCGATAATGGTAGTACCCAGAAATCTTGTGTCTTTGGACCAGCGAAGAAAGAGGTTGCTGCTGTTATTACTCAATCTCCAAACTCAGTTCAAGAGACGAGTGCAAATGAGAACAATAATGCTCCTGCTGCAAAGTATGTGCATATTATAACCTATTGTTCAAAGTTTGTTTCTTTATTTAGCTTGTTTGGATTTCTTGCTTTTCATGTGTTCTTGACTAGTCTTTAATTGCAGTGAAAATTGTGGAAAAGGGAAGAAAAACAAACTATAAATCCTAAGAAAATGAAAACGTGAGCAAATTAAACCATTTATGATGTGTTCCTTGCTACCCTGATTTGTGGGAGATAAATGGCACAACTAATCTCAGGTTTAGCCATAGAATTGTACTTGGTGCAGTATGAGTGGTATTAAATGTGGTTTAGGATCCAGAAAATGGAAAATCTATCAAAATTTCAGTTTCATTTCTTTTTCTAATTATTTGCTCACATCATTTCATTTCTTTGTTAATATTTGCCTTTTCTTTCTTGTGTTTGGTTTAATATCTGGTCGGCTTCTTTACAATCTCTTGCATCTAAATCTTGTTTAGTTGATGATTACCTTCTGCTGAACATTTAACTTTCTCTTGCATCTAAATCTTGTTTAGTTGATGATTACCTTCTGCTGAACATTTAACTTTCTAGTGATATCCCGGCTACTATGCTATAAGGTTTCCTTTGAAGAATTTCCAGAGTTCCTATGTGGTCTCATAAAATTAATCGTACATGTTTTTTTTTTTTTTTTTTTTTAGCTCTATAGAGACTTTCCTTTGCAATTTTCAACTTCTCTCTTCTAGTTTGATTTTTGTCTTTCCTTTAGTAGCTTTAATTTTATCCTTGCACTAGTCAACTTAATCAATGGTATGGCAATCTTGCTGAATGCTGATCCAAAAATTTCTGCTACAGGGCACAGGTGGTAGGATGGCCACCTATTCGTTCATTTCGGAAGAACACCATGGCCTCTAATTTAGCAAAGAACAATGAAGATGCTGAAGGAAAATCAGGAGTTGGGTGCCTCTATGTAAAGGTTAGCATGGATGGTGCACCATACCTTAGGAAGGTTGACCTCAAAACCTACAAAAACTATGTGGAATTCTCATCTGCTCTTGAGAATATGTTCAGTTGCTTTACAATTGGTACACTCTCTCTCTCTCTCTCTCTCTCTCACACACACACACACACACACACACACACACACACACCACGCACGCACACACACGCGCACACACGCACACACGTTCACATCACTGCATGGACGTGTGATGCAGACACTTAATAAGCAAAACTGTTTCAGTGAAAAAAAATCTGTCTTATGTTTGATGCTGAAAAGGGGGTGTTTACATAAGAATGATGCAGTGCATATTCACCTCTGGTAAAACTTAATTGTTGATTCGACTCCTTTAACTAGAGCAGGAGCAATCTTAAAAAAGACGAACATCTACTCTCTGATTGCCAAATGCAAAAATATGGGTGGTTCTACTTGAAATTAATTATCTGGTTCTTGAAACTTTAGGCTATGTAACTTTTCCTGTGGATTTTCTGGTTGCATGCTTAAAATAAAATTAGATTTTTTTTTTTTTAATGAACTGCTTACCAAACAAGACTTTTAAGGCATAGTAGTGGTTTTGTCCTTGGCGTGCTTCGAATTTTGCCAAGCTCCACCACTGCGAATTTGGGATTTTGTAGTCGACCAAAATGAAGAACGTTTTTTTCCTAGGGAAAGTGTCATGTCCACTCTGCCCTTTGCATTGGCAACATGGTTGCTTGATGACTTTTTTTGTTGCATATTTTTCTTGTTTAGGTATTCTTAGATGTCTCAAAAAGTCATTGACGTGAGTTTATTAATGAATATGATATAGGACAATGCGGCTCAGGGCGGGATGGCCTGAGTGAGACTCGTTTAAAGGATCTTCTCCATGGCTCTGAATATGTTCTTACATATGAAGACAAGGATGGTGATTGGATGCTTGTTGGTGATGTACCCTGGGAGTAAGTGCAGTTTACTTTCAACATTCTACATTGAAGTCCATGAATGATTCTTTCAGAAAGATGAATTCACGTCATCTATGTTTTAAAATACATGAAATGTTTAATAAAATGTAGGGTCCAAAGTCATAACCTTTATGAAGGCATAAACAAATTGAACACGCCTTTTTCATGTAAAATTAATTGTTGATTTGATCTTGAGAAGTCGCTGTGTATAGGCTGCCATGCAACTTGGAATTGCAATGTCTTAGACTAAATTTGTCATTGTTAACCCAAATACTTAAACCATCAGCTATAAATTACTCTCTCCTTATTTTGTTGCTCTGTGTTAATTTAGGATGTTTACTGACACATGCAAGAGACTGAGGATCATGAAAGGTTCAGAGGCAATTGGGCTTGGTAAGTCCCGTTAATTTGTTGTGTTACATTAATAAACTTTACTTTCCTTTGATTATTACTAATCTTTGATGATGCACTCCAATAATCCACCGTGTTAATGATTTTATTTATGGATCATGTTTTGATTCTCAACATTTACGCATCTTGGTATAAATGGATTTTGATCCCTCTGCTTCTTTTTTTTTTTTTTTTTTTTCCTCCTGCAGCTCCAAGGGCTATAGAGAAATGCAAGAATCGTAATTAGTGGATTGAAATTCCATGCAGCCTGAAGAGTGTGTCAAAGTTGAGCGCTTTGCTCAGAACATTATATGTTTGGATATGTCTGAGTTTGTTGTATTTAGTGAACTGGATAAAAAAAAAAAAAAAACAGAACTCTTATGTACTAGACAGGGTGTCATCGCGAACAAATATTTAAGTTGTGTTAGTTTACTTGTTCTCTTAGCTTTTTTCTTTATCCATGTGTACTACTTCAAGTTGTGTAGATTAATGGATTGCTTGCTTATTATAAGCTTTATGTGACCGTCCCTTCTTTTCTCCCCTGAACCATTTCCCATGTTTGTCAATTTTCCTGTACATCTTTAGGACCTCTTGATTTCTAAAACTTTTATCAAGTCATCATTGCCATAACTAGTTGCACCACGGGCACCTTTATTTAGACCTGGCCATGGCCCAGTTTGGAACTGAAACCTACACTGACCAGTTTCAAATCGTAACCAAAACCTCCTGGAAGATTTCAGTTAAGATTAATGTTTTTCAAATGTAAAGAGCTTGGCTTGATTCTCTAGCCAAATTAGTTTTTAAAAGTTCTTAGATACTTAGAAAAACCAGCTATTTTCAAACCAAAACTGAAATCGGCTAAGAATCAGAATTGAAATTGGAACTGACCAGTTTCTAACCTGTATACCCAATTCATTTTAGGTTTCTTTTGCCATGGAAACTGAAAGCAGTGATTCCAAAAGTGAAACCGTTAGTTTGAAACCCTAGCCAGGTCTACTCCATCCATTATTTAAAGCAAATGGGTGTTGCAACAAACCAATGGCTAAACAAACAGTAGTACGACCATTTCTATTCAATTAAACTAGAAAATTGTTCAGTAATCTCATTAAATGCTTGCCCCTTCTCATCACAAGATTAAGAGTTCATTTAAAGGGTTCAGACAATAGCAAACATTGAAATTAGAAATATATATTAACAGCAAATTGCTAAATGCGATGGAATTAAGTAATTCAGAAACTTGCTTCAACAAAAAAACAAAAAAATAAAAATAAGGAGAGGGGGGGTAGAGGTGTAATCAAACTGAATCGAGCCAAACTCTATCAGACTCGAGCTCGATCGAACTTCAATTTTTAAGTTCAAGCTCGGTCGAATACTCGAACTCGACTCGATTAGACTCATTTATTTATATAATTTTTTTTTGTGAATTCTATAAATTGAAATTTAAACTCGAATAAACTCGATTAGGCATGAATCGATTAAACTCGACTAGTAATATTGTAAATATGCCTAGGCTCAATTAAGCTTGCGAGCCACTCGAGTCAAGTGTTTTGAGGCTCAAATTCAACTCGTTTAATTACTAAAGTAACTTGAGCTTGGCACAATTAATTTCGAATCGATTTCGAGTAGTTTATGAGCAGTCTCAATTCATTTACACCCCTAAGAGAGTGATTAGATAGTTCTTTTTGAGTACCTATGTAAAAAAGACATTAATATAAACAACTTGTGTGTTTCAATCTAAGCAAAACTAACATCTCTGTTGTCCACTCTGCACATCTCTAAGATTCTTGTTCAGAGATTTGAAGATATACCATCTGGGTATAGCCATTAAATACAGAAGTCTCTAATCTACCTAGACCAAGCCGCTGGAACAGGCCATAGCGACCATCTTCAACAATAGGCGGGGTAGTTCGAGCAGGATCATATCGTGTTTGATGAGTGAGGGAAGGACCGGCCACTGGGGGAAGCTCCCAATAAACATCAAGGATTGATTCAATCCACCGGCTGTTCTGAAAATGTTCAGCATAGGATATTGGCTTATTACTGTGACTAAAATCATCCCGCATCCAGCCTCGAACACCCCACCATGCTTCATTTGGTCCACACAGTTCATCTATATCAACTGCCTTTTCCCAAAATTTCTTCCTTTTGTATCTAATTCTGCTTTCATCACTATCTCTAAAGCAGCTATGACCACCACCTAGATTCAAAAAAAGTAAAAACAAAGAAAAGAAAGAGGATACAAATGACTTGAATCTTCAAAACAGAGTATTACAATAAAGATAAATGCTCTGTACAATTAGACAAAGGTCCCAAAATTGAGTAAAGGTAAACCGTGAAAGAAAGAAATGCACGCCTCATATCAAAGTGTCAAGGTGTCATGTTAAGGCTATATAAAGATGAATGCTAAAAAATGTAAAATATGGAGAACATAAAATCGTGTGATGTTTTGTGGTTAGATCCTAAATCTAGTTGATAAACCAACAAAAAAATCCTTCCCAATACATGGCAGGAGGAATTATTTGCCCTGGCGCCCTAAGAATCAATCTTATTCAACACTACTCCTTTTGTTAATATAATTGAATCCTCATGTCTAAACATAAAACTTTTTCCATTTAGAGGCAACAAAAATTATAATGTCTATCCATGTTCTGAAACTGGAACAGACAGGCAAAGAAGAGAAGAATAGCAAGCAACCAGTCTGGTCAACACAAAATATACAAATGAAAGTCTTGCTTATTTAGACCTAGTCATCAATTGGTTGACCTGATAATAACTGTCAATCAGCTGATTTCACAGAAGTCATGGCAATTCAGCTGGTTTGCTTAATGATAGCATGGCATGTTTCTCTTAGCATCGTGAGCACCACCTAAGAGAATTTTTGGGAGTGAGAGATCTGCAAGACTGAAACCTGCATTCTAACTGAGCTATCACTCGTACCATGCTCATGCAGTTTACAAATATGTTGATTTATTTTTATTATGTTGCACCAACATCATTATTCACTATATCTAGAATTGGTCGAATCTCAGATGCTCAATCCTTAGCTGTGATGTTGTCAGTTTTTGAAACATTGGTTAATACTTTAGACATCCACCAACCATGCAATGAATGCAATCATGAAATGTGATGAAACAGAAAGATGAGAGAATGCACCTCTTATATAGAACTGGTCACATATCTGCCTTAAGGAATAATGATCTCCAGTTCCAGTATCATAATTATCCTCAAAAACAAGATGTCGAAAGCCAGCATTCAGTGCCTGCTTTACTCTGCCACAAAAACATTAACTTGGAATGAAAATTTGAAAGAGTTGACTATATGTGAATATACACAATTCATTAAGGGTAAAGATTCTAGCTAGAAAATATGAATACCTTTTTAATTCATTTTGGTGGTCATCAAAAAAGATAAGAACTCGACTGAGATCAGTAATCCCATGTTTCTTCATCACACTCTTCCATTCAACACTTCCAAAATCCACAAAATCTTTTCCAGCAAAGTATGTGCAGTTTCCATCAACATAAGCAGGCCCCTTCTGAAGATATTTCTCGGGATGTCTGGGTGTAAGTGAAATAATTGGCGTATCTGGCATTGCTTGCCGCATAACCCACGTGGAATGCCCTTTGAAAGCACCACTTTCAATCATCAGATCTGGCTTAAGCCATCTTGCAATAAACCAAAGCCCAAAGCTGTGGTCAAAACCCATTCCATACATGTTGTTTTTGATTGGCCTAGTTTCATAAATGGGTACAAACTCTTCCAAGCCCGCGAGTAAATCCTTGGATGTCCACTCAACTGTTTTTCCATGTTTCAATCTGCCTTTTGCCAAGGACAAGAATTAAATGGGAGTAGATTATAAGAGATGAAACTCAAATGCTGATCAATGGAAAAACTAAAAAAAAAAAAACAGCAGAACTAAATAAAAAAAACGAAGATAATGAAATATCTCAAATTCGCAAATATGATCATTGACATGACTCTACAACAACAGACTAGTTTGCGAGGCTGAACATAAAAAGTGAAAGCAGTGTGAAGAAGCCACAGATTTATAAGATTGAATAAGGGGAATGATTTCAACAAAACAAATACATGTTTGGGGACTGAAAGAAATCCATAAACTATAACACAGTGCTTTTAGCAGAGAAAAGCAATCCTTAAAAACATTTCAAAGTTTTCAACGTTGTGCTAAAACACTCACTAACTAGTTTTCACATCAGTCATCACTCTAGTAGGAGTAAAAGCACCACCCTTTATACATAACTAATAATCCTACTTTCAACAAGTGGGAAAATTGAAAGAAATGTTACATAAAGTTAAAAACCCATCTAATAGCAAGAATAATTAAACATCAAAATGGAAGGAAGGAAGCATTACAAAAACCAATAGAAACTAAGATTGTCACTCTAGTAGCAGCAAAAGCACCAGCCTCTACACATAACAAACAATATTTGCTTTAACTAATTAAACATAATAGCACGAATAACAGAACAAACTGCATAAAGAACTGGAAATTCAATGTTAAAAACCCAAACACGCAATAAAGATCAATCTTTTAGCTCTAAAACTACAAATCTAATACGTTCAAATATAAATACCCAGAATCATATCTGAATCGAACCCATTAACCGAATTAAACGCATTTATACATCCACATTGATAAGAAAGAATCAAAAAGAGACTCACACCAAGGAACACCAAGGGCTCCAAAGTCGGACTCGAGCCCGTCCAGCCCAAAGAACCTTACCCGGATGGCGGGATCAAAAGGGGAAATGCAGACGAAATTTTTAGAATGGAAAAGCAGAGACGAAATAGAGAAGAAAACGAGGAGGCAGAGGATGAGGCACGGGGTGGGGCAGGGACAGACGTGAGAAAGACGGGAGATGTAATTGGTGACTAATAAGGAGAGGCTCGGTTTCTTTGTCTTGGACTGGTCGCCCGAGATGGGTAATGAATCGGGATCCGAAACGACGTCATCGTCTGGTTGGGGAGATGCGCGGCGGGAGGAGAGGACTCGCTCTAGCATCTTGAAGGACGAGGAGGAAGTTGGAGTCTTGGACTTAATGGGTGCTTTAGAGTGTGCATAGTGAAAATAGGGAAAGTAAAATGTGAGATGTGATTAGTGATTTTATTGTTTTTGGATTTTTCGTTAAAGTGTGTGAGATGATATGCGGAAGATGGAGACATCAGAGATTGGAAGTGAAAACTTTTCTTAATTGTTTTTCTCTTCAATTGTTATTATGATTGTGATTTTCTGTTTTTTATTTTAAATTTTTAAAAAATAAATATTGAAAAATATTTTTGCAAATTATTATTTTATATTTTAAAATTAATAATTAAAATTTGATTTTTAAACAAACACAAACAAAAACTATAAAACAATAGAAACAAAATTATTATTTTCCTTTAAAAATTTGTTAATTAATAGCATGTATTTATATAGATATTATATTTTATGAGGTAAAATATGTGATGATCTCATTTTCAACATCATGAGTATATGTCAATCTTTTTATTATCTTAATTTATTTGATAATGAGTTTAAGCTTACTTAATTGATTAGCTCTATCGATAATTATGTTTTCTTTTAGTTTATGTTTCCGATCCAACTAGAATATGTATCCGGCAATAAATTCTTATCAAATACTATTAATAAATTAAAAATTTTACGATTCTAACTACCATCAACTAATACTTAATAATTAAGTTTAATCTACTACTATGTCCAAATATATAAGCCAAAATGCAAGAAAAATATTTATTTCATTACTAAACTTCATAATTTAGGTATGTAACAGTTTTTCCTATTAGATTGGAAATATATAAGTATTTTTTGTGTGTGTTGACTAGAAAGATAGTGTATTATATCAAAGGAAAATGTTATCCACAATATTTATATATCATAAAAAATTAATCTTGAAATTCTTTAGCCAAAGTGCTAATTGCATTTAGATAAATAAATTTATTCAAATGAAAATATAAATAAGGAAAGCAAAGAAATTTGATAGGAACAAAAGTGCCATTATTTATTGCACTTTTAATGTTTATCTTCAGCCTTATCCCATAAAAAATGTTGTTACCTTCTTTAGTATTATTAATAAAGTACTGTTAATTTGATCAAATGAATCCATATCAATATTCTCATAAAGAGTAATGCGTTAATTAATGTAAAATGACCACAATGACATTCTTTTATTTTTCAATTAAAATTCATCTTATACTTTTATGTGAAAGGTAAAATATTCTATAAAATTCCATTTATTATTTTGATATAGATCAATTTGATACACAAAGCATTTTCGTTATTAATAAAGCCTAATCCATTTTAATAATTTTAATATTAATATGGATGATTTCTGTACATTTTCTTCTCTAATGCCTTCTTTGTGTTTCTGAAATGCATTAATTTTCTTTGTTTGGGCAGCAAGTTGTTTAGAAGGGATGAGAAATAGCTTTGTTTGTTCCAATCCTTTTCACTTGATGTTGTTTTCTCTTTGCAGGATTAAGCATATCTGCCAATCTATATAACCTCATTTTCTCTTTAATAAGAAGATTTAGTTTCTCGAAAGGCTGCAATTTGTTTAGATTGGTTGGTTACCAATTTGAACTGAGTTCTAATTCAATTCTTTTTGAGTTGGTTGTTTTTTCTTTAATTGTGGGTCTTATAATATAATATGATTTGTAATGAGCTCAAATTTTAACTTTAATTTTAATTTCTTTTGTCAATTTTTCTTGGTTCATATTGTGAAATAATAAGGGTTTTAAATTAAAAACTAGATAGTTCAATTAGAAAAGTATGTAAATTTAATTTTATTTTAGAGTTCACTTGTCCAATATTTAACATAATCTTAGTTTGATTTAAATAAATGTAATCATTTAGTTTTTTTCATCATCTCCTCTCTTATTTATTTTTATTAATTATTAATTATTAATCAGTTGTTAATATTAATTAATTAACACAAATTTTATTTGAAGAAAAATGAATTCAACGAACACTGATGAATAATAACAACCAGTTTTTTTTTTCTACATAGTAGTAGATGTTATAATATTTTGCTTAATGACTAGTATATGATATGAGAAATTCTTATATATATTTATCATATCACTTTTTTTAGAGTAATTTATTATACAAGGTCTTTTATAAATTAATCAATTATAAAATGAAATTTTCATAAAAATAAAGAAATTTGGTATAAATTTAGAAAAAAAATTTCATCAATTTAAAGAGATAATTTATTTCTCTACCAATCATGAAAGTTTTCTTTTAAAAAATTTTACACTATGCTAGTGGGAGAACTAAATGTTCATCACTCTAGCTATAGAGATAATGTAAATGCTTGTGTTGATTGATTCATTTGCTACAAATTATTGGGTGAAGTCCTATAATCTCGAGAATTCTTTGGGGACCCTAATACAAAATACACAAACGTCCTGCTGACGAGCTTTCATTAATGGCTCAGCCTCCCATATTAGTAACTCATAAAGCCATTTAGTACCCACAAGTTTTTATTTTGCCAATATTTGCATCTACATTGGCATTGAGAGTATGGCCTCTTTAGACTCTCCAAACTCATCACCACCACCAAACACATCCTTTGAAACAAGAAAAACAACCCACACATTCTTGAGAAGCTTCTCTTCTAATGAACCACCTTCATTCTCACAATTTCCCCACTCTCCACCTCGCTTATCCTCCCCAACCCGCCTCTCCTCTCCTCAACCTCTCACACCAACTAATCTCGTTGCTAGCTCTAAACCCACCACAACGTATACCTGTCTATCTTCCATCCTCCAAAAGGACAGTCAGATACTGTCTATGGTCATATCCAATGGTATCATTTATATTGGCTCTAATACCAATCTGATACGAATGTGGAAACTGCCCGAGTTCGCCGAGTGTGGGCAGCTCAAGACTAAGGCATGCATGGTGGTTGCATTACAAGTTTCTCATGATAGAGTATATGCTGCCTATGGTGATGGCAAGTTTCGAGTGTGGAGAAGAACATGGGATGGAGCTTTTAAGCATGTACGGCTGGCCACTATACCAAAGTCTGGAGGTTATGTCCGGAGCTACATTGCAAGGAAAGATAAAATGGTAATCTGTAATGTGGATTTTGGATCATATTTATTATATCAGCTTCTTGTTTTCTATTTTTGGGGTAAATTTGATCTCGCTTGATGAATCGAGCTCTTGATCTCAGAGTCCTGCACGTGATTTTAATATCATTGAATCAAAAGACTCATTAATTAGTATTAGCTATAGGTGCATAGAGATTCATATATCATTTTTCAGATTGGTGCTAGTACGTATCTGCTTTTTGATGTTGTTTATATAATCAGTCAGTTAAAGCCTACCATTGTCTTTTTTTCTTAGATTAGGTCATGAATTTTCATAAATAGAGGTCTTGGTCATTTTCTTTTGTCATTAGTCTTGGTGAAGAGCTTGGTGTTCCACTAGAGGCTATTTTGCTTGTAGAAGAACATGGTTATAGCTTGTGGGCATTTTCTTTCCCGGTCTAGGAGCCTAAGTGCCCACATCAGAAGTGTTCCACCATGGATAATAGCTAATTTGTGATTTTAATCATTAGTTTGTTTAAAATGCCAACTAATTGCAGTATAGTTTGATGTCACTAAAAGGCATCAAACAAATATCACCCTTCACATGTACTGGATGACTCATCTTCACACGTTTCCCACCTACTAAATAAACACAATTGCCCATATCTCTTTATGACCATAAATGCAAAACAGAAAGATTTTTAGTGCAGTTAGATACAAAAATTAAGTAGAAAAGCTAAGCCTTCTTTTTATATTTTTATATTTTTTTTCAATATTGGAAAGAAGAAATTACATTAGTGATATTCCAACGATTTCCATACATTTGTGTGCTGTTATTTATGTAAAATTAGAATGAATGAAGACAGTGAGAGAGGACCAGAAATAGTGAAAATTGAGCCCCAAGATCTAGCCTGCTAAGTGGACTTGCGCTCATCATGTAGGAGGTAGTTTACTTCCTTATAAATCTCCTATATTGCATTTTTTTTTTTTGGGTGACGTTCTAAAGGACACTCCAATATCGGTATAGTATGAAAGTTAGTTGCTTAATATGAAATAGATTAATTAGAGTATAACAAGAAGCACTAATTACAGTGTCATCACTCTTAAGCTAGTGTTTAAATATAAAATTTGTTCAAACATATATGAAAAATGAGTAAATAAATGAAAAAACTTTTATACACAAAATAAAGAAATTTTATATTTAAAAAATAAGCTAAAAACAATCTAATATAATTATTAGCTTAGTATGAAATGGTTAGCCCTATAGGGGAAACGCACACCAACCTCCTATTTATATCATGCACCGACGTTATTAGTTCTCTGTTTTCACGGAACTGGTTTGCTCAGTGGCATCCACAATATTAATTCTCTCTGTGATTTGTTGCTGATATATTGCACTACTGCAACTAATTTTCTGGTCCTTTTTTGTTGTTGAATCAGCAATGGCGAAAGCAGCCTTCCATAATTGCCTATACATCATATAGCATGTACTTTTATATATATTGACCTTGATATATATATATATATATATATATTAAGTTTTTTCTTTAAAAAAATAATATATTTTATTATATAATGACCATGTTTGACATATTTTTTTTAATATTCTGATTTCAAATATATCATATAAGAAAAGAAAAATATTATTAGAAAAAATTATATTTAGTGATAAAATTATATATTTAGAATAAATTTTAAATTGATAGAATTTAATTAAGTTCTATTATTTTGAATAAATATATAATGAATAGAAATCATTTTATTTCATAATATATTTTTATTTATTTAAAATAAATATAATGTCAATTTAAATTATAAGTTTAATAGAGTAATTTTATCTAATTTTTTAATTAGAATGAATTTCTTCTAAATTTTATGACTTTTGACTTAATTTAACTTTTTTATCAAATTATTTCTTTTTAAATGATAGAATTGACTTCTTTTAAATATAAACTTTGCAAATAAAAATCATTAAAATATAATTTTTTTATTAAATTCTTTCAAATTTTAAGTTTTTAGATAAAGCCTTAATTTTTACTTAGAGAGTAAAAACAAGAAAAAAAATATTTATTTTCTTTTTATTTATTTAGAGAGGAGAAATTTTATTTTCTCTCTAAAATAGAATGACTAAAGCTTCATTTATTTTGTGAAAAATATTTCACATTTTTTGCTATTTAGTACATCCAAAAAAATTGATAAACAAAAAATATTTTCTTAGTAAAAGAGAAAATTAAGTCATTTTTCAAGAAAATGACTTTCCGTTTTAAAAATAAGAAGTCATTTTTCATATGTTGACAAATTCATACAAATAATATATATATATATATATATTATCATTGATCATCCTTCACTACTAGTATTTGTTATCGGTCATTGAAATAAATAAAATCCACAAAAATTTTTATTTTTAATGCATTTTTATATTAAATAATAAGTAGTATAAATATAAAATATTTATGGTTTAAACATTATTATAATTTTATAAATCAAAAAATATATTTGTTATAATGTACTCCAAATATCAAAAAATATATTTTCTTAGATAAATTATTTTTCATAAAACAAATAGAGTCTAGAAAAGATAAAGTTAGAAGATTTATTTTCTCACCTCCATTTCTCCTCTCCTATTTTTCCTTCATATCTCAAATAGGAAAATGTTTATTTCCATCACCACTTTCTTCTCTCAATTTTTCTTCCTCCCATTTTTGCCATTTCTCAAACAGATGAAGTTGGTGCAAATGGTAAATAGGTAATGGTTGCATTTGCTTGATTTAGTTTAGTTTATCTTGATCTTGAAAATACCTTTCTAACCCACAAACCGCTACTCTAAATCAGTAACAATAGTAAAGTAAATGGATATGGTACATACATCAAAAGGGCATGTCAATTGTCTCATTTGGGTAAAACTTGTCACTTGAGAGGCAGCTATGGCTAGAATGTCTACAATTGTTGCTTAAAATGGTTATATGGTTTGTCTTTTTCAATGAGGGAAGGGAATTTGAACTTGATTCTATGCGTATTTTACTAAGAAATTATGTTTGTGTGTGCAACGAATATTGTTAATTTGTTTTATTATTAAATTTGATTAATATATAATTCATCAGATTATTGATCAGTGATATTATGCTAAAACTGTAGTTGAAGCAAAATTAACCACATAGTTGTGTCATTCACGTCAATTTTTGCAGATGAAGCACTTGGGGCCAATAACATCAATAGCAGTCAACATTTCTGATGACACTCTATACTCGGCATCCCTTGATAAAACAGTGAAAGTATGGAGATTATCAGACCTCAAATGCGTTGAGACAATCCAAGCTCATTCGGATCCAATCAACGCCATCGTAGTAGCCGACGACGGGGTACTCTACACAGCCTCCGACGACGCCTCCATCAAAATCTGGCGCCGCAACTTCTGCGTTGGACACTGGCCACATTCCCTCATTACAACGCTGCCTGCCAAGTTCTCACCTATAAAGACACTGACCCTGACCACAGATAACAGGATCCTATACGGCGGATGCACTGATGGGTACATTCACTACTGGCTTAGAGGTGGGTTCCCAGGCCAATTACATTATGGTGGTGCACTCCAGGGCCATACACATGCAGTTATGTGCATAGAAAATGTGGGAAACTATGTGGTCAGTGGGTCAGCTGATTCAACTAGCAGGATTTGGCTTAGAGAATCAGATGGGCAACACACATGCCTAGCAGTTTTAGTGGGGCACAGAGGACCTATTAGATGCGTTTCGGCATTTAAATTCGGGGAGGATAGTGAAGAAGACTGCACAATTTGCACAGGTAGTCTCGATGGAGTCATAAAATTGTGGCGTGTGATGCGTAGCAGTAAGGACAGTGAACCTTCGTCACCAAGTTATGAGTATTTTGAGCTGCAGTAGAGAATTAGGTAACTTAATCTGTGTTTTGAGTGTACAGTATAGTTATTTAAGGATTGTTTATGAATGATTAAGCTAATTTTTTGTGACTCGATTATTAGTTTGTCTTGTATTACTAAATTTTTTATTAATTTAACTTCAATTAAAATTAAACTCAAAATCATTTGATTCTGAGAAGGATTCAATCACCACAACTTTTTTCTAGTTAATTCATCGTATGTTAATATGAATGTGCCATAGTACATAAATATACAATATAATTGAAAGAGTAGGAGCTCTTTTCCTCCCCTATATTTCTTCTAATTTATTTAGGTTATGCGTTGCAAATTATATCATGGATATAGATTCATATTATAGCATAGATTTAGATTTATATATACATTTGATTTTAACTGCATATACATTGGTATTAAAATGTATATATATTAAATTAGTATATATTGATATTAAACTATATGTACATTAAAATACATGTACATTAATTTTTAATTGCATGTATATTAATTTTTAATTGCATATACATTCAGTTTTATAATTTAACATGGACTTAAATTTATGATAAACGAATTGGTTTTGCATATTGTTCCATTTGGTGGGCCTTTTGATGAAAATTAATTTGCTTAATAAAGACCCTTTTGTCATACATAGAGAAATATTATCTTAGATACCTATGCTTTATAAACAGTCCATTCTTATTAGCTAGGAAATAGCATTGTTTTTTTCCCCTTGTTACTCATGTTTATACACTTGCTTATCAAGATGTGCTGCAATATTATCATTTCATCAGGATTAGAAAATCATAGATAATGTGACATTGAGGCTACATAATTGGTAATCACTACAAATCGAATTTTTCTGAATTATGTATGAAAAAGACCTGACAATATTATAGCACGTAAGTTTTGAAGCAACGAATAAAAAAAATAAGACATTTTGTACTTCAAAGAATGGAGCAGTTATATCCTAAATAAAATACAAGGATAGCAAGAAATTTCATAGACAACAAGTAGAATGATTTGAAAGCAAGCAGATTATTGGAGATAATATAACTATTCTCAATTCTTACAATCTGTAGTGAGTGATTCTTCTTCCTTAGGCCAATACTAATGTGAATGGCTTGGCCTCCTCTGCTGCATTTCCAGGCCATGATTATGGAGTTCTTCCTTCTTCATCAACCGATAAATTGAATAACATAAAATTCTTAAACAGATGAGAATGGCTATGATCACCAAAGCTGAAATGACATAGTCTGTGGTGGAACGAGAATGTTTGCACCCAAAAAATATTCCTAGACACACCATGTGTGGTTACTTAAAGCACTTATAGATGTGTTACAAGCTCTCTTGACCAGATGTGTAATAGAACACCAATTTATCTTCAGGTCTTTCCTAGAGTAATTAAATTGTAGATGATGGCTTCAAGATGAGCTCTATATAATTTATTTTTTTTTTCTTTTAGGTGTATTCTTGCCTTGAGCTGAAATTGTCTGATCACTTCTATTTGAAGTTTGGTATTTAGTTATCATTGGAGTTACTGTAAAGATGAAAACTCCAAGAATCTTTAAAGAAGCAAGAACAGAAAATTAAAAAAAAAAAAAAGAAAAAGATAGAAAAAAAAAATCTTTACCTCTTGAACCTTGACTCTTGATCAATGCCTAAAATCCATCCTAGCTTTTGCATTGATTGATTTCTGCTCTCTCTTTTTTTTTTTTTTTTTGAAGAAATAGCTTCAATGTCATTGATAGAAAGAGACTGGGACATCCTAACGAACGACAGGTTGAAGATAAGAGGATAACTCTTCTATCCAAACCAGTTCAAACTTAATACATGAAAAACTTCATTGATTGATTTCTGCTCTCTTGATAGGCTACTACCACTAATAAGTTCATATCCTAACTTCGGTCTCTCTTTTTAATTATGGAATGTATTTCATTTTATGTAATTCTTTACGTAAAAACACTTGAGTTTATGTATCAAAATCAAATAAATTATAAGGGATCCAATAACTAAAATAAAAATTCATATTCACTCGCATCAAAATTTTTAGACCAAAAAAGAGTTCGTACCAATGTTTTATTTAAGTTTATTTAAATATGTATTTTTTATTCTTTAATTGATGCAATAAAAAAATCTTTAGATTTTATTCAATATGTTCGCTCCTTAGTGCAAACAAATTTATTTTTATCAAAATCGAATAAATTTATGAAAAATTATCTTCTCATAAATAAATTTATTTTTGTTAAACATACCACAGACATAAATTTTACCTGAGTCTTAGTCTAATAAACTACTGCATCCCCCTCTTCTAAATTGCATTTAAAATACTCTAAAAAAATGCATTAAAATATTCCCAAGTTTTGCTTCGTCAAAGCATCGTTTCATCATTTTTCGTCCACTTCCATGGTGAGTCAATGAGGGAACAAAAAAGGCTATATGATAAATTATGGATCTGTAATACTAAAGAAAAATACAACCAAATAAAGATAAAATATGGCCAAATCAATAAAAATAACATTTAGATATAGAGCTAAAAAAATCTGAGAAACATTGGGTTATATAAAGATGATGTCTTCCATTGTTTATAATTTTAATCTATTGCAAACACTTTAGCTTCTGAAATTAGGGTTTCTTATAATTAGAGACTTTGAAAATTAAAATTTGAGGATTTATAATTTAACTCATTGAATACATTGATAACAAATAAATCTATAAAGGAATGGAAAAATAAAATAACAAGTACTTGAACAAGTTTTGTGTCAATGGTGAGAGAGTTACTCTAAAATTTTCAAATTTTGGTTAAATCCACACAAGTTGTACTATTTATATCCGATCATGAAGTATGACAATTGATTGTTGTGAAGCTATTTTGATTATTAATTATTCATTTAATGATAAAACTTTTTTTTTTAAAAAAAAAAGGGGCGAAGTAGTGTGTATATATATATGCTCTCTAGGTTTATAGTATAGTACCCTCATATAAATGAATGATAGCATAATGTTTTTAAAATTGGATCAATCGATCAATTCAATCAGTTGGTTGAAATTGAATTCAATTAATTTCATTGATTTGATCAATTAGGTTTAATTAGTTTAATAATAAAAATAATTAAAAATATTAAAATATATTTATAATAATTAAAAATAAAAATAATATTAATAATCCATTCAAATCAATTCAATTCATTTGGTTTTTAAAACATTATGACAAAATACAAATCTATTAAATATTATTAAAGGAGAAGTTATTGGTGTCAGCATTTGTACAGACAATTTCTTCTTTAATTTTTTCCTTCTTAAATTCTTTTTAGTTGATATAATAAATATTATTCAAACAAATATTTGAAGAGATTTTTATTTTTTCAATGCAATCTTAAAAAAAATATAGATAATAATTCATTTAATTTTTTTATAATTTTTTAAAAAATAAAAATTCAATTTAATTAATTTTTCTATACAATCATTTAATTGTTTCATATAATTTTGAAAAATACACGATCACTTAATTTTTATCACTATTCTTATTTGTTATCCATTTTTTATTTAACTTATCAAAATTTAACTAATTATAATTATTTTTTATTTATAAATTTAACTGATTGTAACACCAACTATTTATTTGATATAAATTTTTTTTATAAATTTTATTAATTTAAATTACATAATAAAATTGTTATTATATCAATGCAAAAGCACGAATAAACCCAGTAAGTGAATTACTATAGATTAACGCGTGTGAAGGAAACGACTCGAGGGGGAAAAAGTCTCTTCGCTTCAACCCAAGAGCAGGAAAAAGAAATATAAAAATGTTAGCTTCGAGGTCTATCTTCCATTCTAGATAAGCTGTTTGTTTTCTGGAGAAAATTTTTAGAAGAAAAAAAAGATTGAGTATTTTCTGCTTTATCTTTCTCATTATGAGTCATTGAAATGAACTGTATATGATATAAAAGACTTAGGTTTTTCATTTTGTATTACGTTATTACTAGGGGTTAATGATCATTATGTAGTTTTAATCATTGGAGTAAATCGATAATTGCTTGTTGGACTCGGAGCTGTTATTAGCTGTTAAATTCTTGCTCGCCAGTGATTGAACTTGAGATGTTTGATGTTATATTTATTAGAGATGCAGAGTAGAGCAAGTGCTAAAATTTGTGAATTCATATGTGAACTTGAAGCCAGCTAAGTGCTTTCCGGCATTCAGCTTTGGCTGCTATGTCTTTTTTATGTTTAATTCTTTATGAATGGATTTTTTTTTTCAGGTGTTTTCTTTGCATAGTATTTATAGTGTGATTGTAGCTTGCAGTATCTTTGCTCGTGTTCTTGTGGGTAGTATCTGGTTAAAGGGATTTGGATTATATTCTTGGATGAGAAGATAAACTTATGTATGCGTGATTTGAAGTATGTGTAAAAGCGGGCACTTTATTATATTTTTTTCTTTCACTTTCTTAACACTATTTGAACTAAAACATCAAGAGCAAATCTTTGAATTGCAAATTCCATATCCAAAACCAATTTTGGCTGTTCTTTATTTTTATTCTGGTTGTCACTTGGAAAAGAAAGGAAATTTTTTTTTTTTTTTTTTTAAAAATTGCTCAGGAAGAAACCTCCCAAAAATATTTACAGACAATGAAGGAAGACAATCTATGCATTTTGGAGGGGAAAGAATTTCTAATTTGTACATCTGACTAAGAAATGAAACAATATGGAGTTTTTAGAAAATGATCCATTTAATTATATTTACTAAAGGATATGACTTCATCTTTGGATATATGCAGATTTTTTTCTTTTTGGGCCTGCAACTTTGTTAACCTGACTGAAGGGAGTAAAATGGTGAAGGTGGAACAAATGAGCTCCTGCTCATTTTTTTTCATGTGATTCATAGCCTTATTTACACCGTCGTTATGTATTATTGCAGCCTTCTGCTAGATTCCAGATTTTTTTTACCGCACAACTTAAGTTGGAGATTCTAATTGTACTGAAGTTGGAGTGTCGTATTCACCAGATTTTTCACCTGGCTTAATTTGTTGCTCTTACCCACGTGGCAGGGACACTGTTCTTATTGTAGTTTGAGCTTTAATAGGAAAATGACTGGACCAAAAGTTAGGTTAGGTGGGATGGACAGGAACAAGAAGCCAAAGGCAGTTACTCATTTATGGAGACCAGTCTCTACTAAAGCCTGTTCTATAGAAGGTTTGTTTTCTTTTACATCAGTCTTCTTTGTGGAACCATCTGGTATCATTTTCGCTTTTGTTTTTCTTTCTAGTAAACAGGGTTCCAACTTGCAATAACAGGTGCAATTATATCATGTAAAAGTAAAATTGCTCAGTGTGATTTAAGGTTAATTCTTAGTGATCTAATACTTGCCAGTTCTGGAAACTTAAAGTTATACTAGTTATCTGAATATTTGTCAATGATAAATTGAGTTTTTATTGTTTCACAACAATCTCGGTTTTGATGTTGGTTAAGACTTTATGACAATGTGCATAATGCCTGATAAAAGATGTGATTATTGAGTCGGAAGATGGAGGTCAATTTCAAGAAACACATTGTGGTGCATCCAGCTCTATTTCAAGTACTCAAGAAGCAAGGAAGGTTGTTGAGGCTGTATCTGAAGTGACTCAATCCACTATCGCTTCTAGCACCCCAGATTATGATATTGAAGAGAGAGCTTTGGAAGGCGAATCAGAGCCTACGGAGAAGCATTCACTCTCAATTGAGGTGTGTCAAAATAAACTTTTTACTTTTTGAATTTTAATAATATGTTGTGTTCATGTATGTGTTGTTTGTCAGGCCCATTGATGAAATTGAGGTAGGTTTTAGCTCAGTCACCTGATATCAATGATGATAGAATTTTCAGTCGACCCTTTAATTTCTATTATGCTCTCTCTCTCTCTCTCTCTGTGTGAGGTGGTCTGAGATATCACTTCCTTTGTGTGAAAACTAACCACCTAAATGATTGTGAGTGTCAAATTTTATTATGTCTAGTGCTTTTTTTAGTAAAAGGAAATGTCTTTGTCATGGATATGCAGGTGTGTTACTCATTTGCATTTATTAACCTGACTTGCCCTACAATTTATATAATGTTTAGCTATGGTTTCTTCTATTGAATTACCTTATCTAGGGCTACAAGATCATATTGCCCATGCTTACTATTGTCGCCCGCTGCTGTAATGTTCAATACTAATTTTTTTCTTTGTTACCTTAGTTGTTTGAAATTGAAGACACTATTCTTCATTTTTTTTTATTTTTTATAAAAACTTCTTTAAATTCTTTGGCTCAGTTCCTCCACTTGATTTGTAGGTAGGTGCTTCTCTATTTTGGTTTATCAAAGGAAAAGGGTATGAAATTCAGCATATGAACTTTTCTTGAACTTAAATTCAATACTTATTCCCTCATACTTCTAATTTGCCTACCTCAGAGGATCCACACAGCAGAAGATTGAAGAGGATATGGGAATTAAGATTATCACTCCACAATCAAAGAAAGAGGAATCCATTGGTAAGTTTCCTGAATTTTTGTGAATATGCATCTCTATCTATAATTGTTGTTATATTGAAACATTAGGAGTACTTTGACTTCTTTCATAATTGTAAAATGAAACATTCTAGTAAGTTAATACTTAATACTTCTTCAACTTGAAAATTTTATTATTTTCTTGATGTTAAATTTGGGTTTTCCAATATGTTGACTGGTTTTTCATTTAGGAACTCTGACGGTTATTTATGGCAGTAATTGAAGGCAGTTCGGTTGGTAATGTAACTAAAGCTTCAGAAAAGATACAAGCTATTATAGATGAGGTTTGTGGCCTATCAATATTGTTTCGCTAAAGCTGCTCATTATGTATGTTATTTCAATGCCATCTTATATATTTTAGACCTACTTTTGTTGGTCAGCATTTTTCTTTTTTAATTTTGGTACATCGGAAATTTCAGCATTTTTGCTTATGAAATCCAATAGATCGTGACCTTTTTGTGTCTGGGATGGTCATTCATCCAAAATGCACATGCAGCTAACCTTTTTTTCCTCTTTCTGTTTCTGGGGGTTCTAAAACACAGGCAGTTAAGAGCCGAAGTCTCGATTATTCTCACTTCATATCTCTTCCATTGGCTATACATCCACAATTGGTTGATAAGCTAGTCAGTTTTCAGAACTCCATATTGGGAAATATTGATGCTTCTGTGGATGAGAACATGGAGAGTGATTCCAATGAAGATACTTCTGACAATGAAGAGAAGGACCAAGATTTAACTAAAGGACAGGATGTTGCAGTTGAACATAAAGTTGAAGATGACAAAC
This sequence comes from Omphalea diandra, assembly GCA_949677035.1. NCBI lineage: Eukaryota > Viridiplantae > Streptophyta > Magnoliopsida > Malpighiales > Euphorbiaceae > Omphalea > Omphalea diandra. The sequence continues at coordinate 41,787 of CATIWR010058166.1, read as the reverse complement.
ATGTTAAAGTAGATCTGACTAGCATACCTTTTGTTAGTTATGCACCTAAAGCATCAAAGTCACCTCCTTTATCTGGTAGGCTTAACAAACTTATCAATTTTAAGTCAAGAGATTGTGGGGTATTTTTCCTTAGTTGATGCCTGATATCAGGTTGTAGTTTCACTGAAATATAATATGAGTTTGTCACAATCCATTTTCACAAAACTTTGGTTCTAGTTTTGCTATAATGTTCTTATTTAGAAATAGAGAAAAATAAAGGAGAAAATAATTAGATAAAAGGGGTTTCTTTGTTTCTACTTGCCAAACTTCTTGTGGGGAATTAATCCATTTCTATTCTTCCTATTGCTCATTCTGTCCTTTACTTGAAAAGAATCTTAACTGGTTTATGTTGTACTTGACAGACTTGGGAATAGATAAATCCATATTCATCAAACCTAAAACATTTCACTTAACTGTGCTCATGTTAAAGCTCTGGAATGAGGAGCGAGTTAATGCAGCTTCAGAGGTTCTGAAGGTATATTGTTATTGACTAAGATAGATTTGGCTGGTGATGGCACTAACTGATGATGGAGTATTTTTGTGTTAGAGTATATCCCCAAAAGTGATGGATGCCTTGGATGATTGACCAATCTATGTCAGACTTAAGGGGCTGGTAAATATAGCAGAACTTCATTCTCCTTGTTTTTGAACCTTATGATAATATTTAGCGGCCTTTTTAACTTGGAGCTTTATAGGATGCTTCTTTAGTTTTAGTGGATTGTCTTTCTCTTGTGAAAATTACAGTACATTTAGCCACAGGGTCTCAAAATTGAAAATTTTTAACTGTCCTTGTTTTCATGGTTAAATGCTAGTTGTTAATTTCTCTCTTCCCAGTGACCTGAATTCTCATCTCTGTGCAGGATTGTATGAGAGGTTCTAGGGCAAAAGCCCATGTTCTCTATGTCACTGTCGAAGAAATTGGAAGTGAGGACAGGCTTTTACGGGCTTGCCGTATCCTGAATAGGATAACTGAGCACCTATATTTAATGTTTCATACTGGAATACTTTCCCAATAGCTACATTTAGAAACAACAGAAGGAAAAGGAAAACAACACTACCTAGTAGAATTAGATTTTAGGTTTTCCTGTCTATTGAACGATTCTTTTGGATTTCCTTAGCTTTCTTAGAGGTCATTACTGATGCATTTGTTGAGGCTGGACTCGTCCTAGAGAAAGATGCTAAACAAAAGTTAAAGGTACAATATTTAACTCTTCAGTTATCCATTTTTTATTGTTATATGATTATGCTTAATATGTTGAAGTTAAATTGAAGTTAATAAGTTTCTCACATGCTTTGATTGCGTTGTATGTGATTCTGAAAGTCACACTAATTAATACACATGATACATGTACAGTCTTTAGCAAGCATCAGACTCTACTTTGATGATTCAGTGCATCATATTTCTCCCCTCTCAAATGAAGTTTTGGTAAGACACTGTGCGGCAATATGACTTCCATCATTAACTCCCATTGTCCCAAGAAAAAATCTCTAGAATTATATCACCGTAACAGCTGTAATTTAACCAGTTAAATTTGATTGATTTGATAGTGATGTAGGCACACTGAGCCTAAACTTAGTAGACCTGATGAGTGCTATTATTGACTGCACTTTGCTGCGTATGTCTTGATCTCAGAAATGCTAACGTTAAAACTTTGTTTGTGTGCTTGAATTGCAGTTGCATGCGACATTGATGAATGTGAGGCATAATGCTCTTTCTTTATTTCTTTTTCCCTTATTTTCTTGCCTAAAGCCTTCCACTATTGGGTCTTGAGGATTTTCTTTGGCTTCTCTGTCTGTACATCTAATGTATGTTTTCAAAATTTTCAGGAAGCAGAGAAGAAAAAACGATTCCTTTGATGCTGGAGGCATTTTCAAGCAGTTTGGATGTGAGGAATGGGGGGAGTATCTCATACGTGAAGCTCATCTTTCACAACGTTTTGTGTTTGATGAGAGCAAATATTATCATTGTTGTGCTTCAATACCTTTTCCAGAAAGTGTCCAAGTAGATTGATGTATCATTTAACTTTATAACCTAACTTCATCTTGAGCAGGAAACTTTGCATAAATGAAGTCTATCAATGTGTGTTACATTTAAGACTGTTCTGAGAATTCAGATACAGAATTTGTTGCCTTCCCTTGTTTGGTTAGCACCATAACAAATCATCCAAAATCATACATAAGCTTTTACTGCTTTATTCAGAAGTTCATCATAGTAATTCCTTAATATTAGTGGATGATATCAAAGCAATTGAGTTGAGACAGAGAACGTGTGATGTTTCTATCCTTTTCCCAGTGTCTTGAGTTGAAAGATTTTGGTTTTTCCCTACCAAAAAGTGTAATAATTAAACAGTGACCAATAATGTTATAGTGAATCATTCAATTTGAACCGTGAAAAAAGAAAGGAGTGATTTACAAAACCACAAATTCTTGCGCTATAAGAATGATAGAATTAGAATCACAAAATGGATATCTAAAGTCTCTTTTTCTCACTTCCAATATGGGAAAAAGGGAAAAGCATAAAGCAATCGAAATTTTCAAAAAGAAGGCGGCAAAATAAAAGAAGTAATAATTCAATAACATTGCAAGATATCTAATGATGCTTATAAAATAGAGAAGCAAACAAAATCCCCATCTCTTTCTTGGCAAAATTTTCATCATGTGCCTAGAGATTCCTTTCATCTATTTCCATTTCACCCTGCCTTCTTAACGTCAATCTTAGCTCAAAACACAGTTATATTAACTTCATAACCTCTGTTCCTCATCTAATACATATAAAATCCGCATCAATGATCAATTCTATCCACTCATTTCTAAAATCTCACAATTTCCAGCCAATTCTGGCAACATGGTCGGTGCCCCTTTTGTGGACCGAAGTGTTGGTTTACGCCCCAGTCACCCTCCTTTCTTTATCATTATATCCCTCACACTGGATCCCATCCCTCTCTCCCCTCTACTCGAAGTTGGTAGTTTGAAATGGCAAGAATCATTGATGTGCGTCCAGACATTTCTAAAGTAGGCTAATGACAGCTAGGATAGCAGATGAAAACCTGATTGGATGTACGTGTAAATATGCACATCTCCCTATTATTCTTATCCTCACATCCCCCTAAACAAACAACTCATGACTACATTTAATAATGAAACCACTATTCAAATATATCCTTTTATGTGTGAATTCACAGTGTGTATATGTATGTGACCTGATAAAGGCATTTTTGCCCTATCCTTAACTTCTCTTCCATTAAAGAATATAGTTCGCTTCGCCTAGGCTAGTCTTTCTTTCAGAAATGGCGAGAATTGCCTTTGGTCGTTTTGATGATTCATTTAGTTTAGGCTCTTTTAAAGCCTATCTTTCTGAATTTATCTCAACCTTGCTCTTTGTTTTTGCTGGTGTTGGTTCTGCCATAGCTTACAGTTAGTTCTCTATATCTCACTAATTTAAAATTTAGCTATTCACACTAGTCTATAATTTAGCTATACATATACCTTCATTATCTAAAATCATAACCTTCTTTTTTATTTTTTTCATCTTCTTTTAGTTATCATTCATTCAGAGATTTATGAGACAGACACTCAACAATTATTGGGTTACTAGTTTTATTGCAGTTAATAATATTAACAGCACAAAATATTACTAAATTATAATTTAAAATATATGAACTTGGTTTAACTGGTACTTAAGCTGAGGAGTTGATAAGTGACTAAAATTCTTAAATTAATTAATTGTCATGCTCTTTAAAATGATATGTATTACTTACATGTAAGTAATGATTTTCTTCTTTTACAGATAAATTGACAAGTAATGCAGCTCTTGATCCCGCTGGACTGTTAGCCATTGCTATATGCCATGGACTTGCTCTCTTTGTTGCTGTTGCAGTGGGTGCTAACATTTCTGGTGGCCATGTTAACCCGGCTGTCACCTTTGGATTGGCTGTTGGTGGCCAAATCACTATCCTCACTGGCTTCTTCTACTGGATTGCCCAGATTCTTGGCTCCATTGTTGCTTGCTTCCTTCTCAAAGCTGTCACAGGAGGCTTGGTAACGTCTAGTGATAAAGAGATTTCATTATCCTTCAAATATGAAGATTTATGGGGTGAAATTCACTTGGTTTGGTTTATTCAGTTTATTTTTATTAAAATCAAATTAATTAAGTTTTATATTTTTAAAATTAAAATGATTTTAAAAAATAAATAGATTGTAATATGTATTTATGGATCAAACCAAATATAATTTATAATATTTTAATTTTATTTGATCGATTTGATTAAAATTATATGTTAATTTATTTAAATTCAAAATAGCAAGAATTAAATTGATATATTACTTATTGTTACTTATACTTCAGACAACCCCAACCCACAGCCTTGCCGCCGGAGTTGGAGCCGTAGAAGGAGTAGTTATGGAGATTATTGCCACATTTGCCTTGGTCTACACAGTTTATGCAACTGCAGCAGACCCCAAGAAGGGATCTCTAGGCACCATTGCACCCATTGCGATTGGTTTCATTGTTGGTGCTAACATCTTGGCTGCAGGCCCATTCTCCGGTGGTTCCATGAACCCAGCCAGCTCATTTGGGCCAGCTGTGGCTAGCGGTGACTTCGCTGGCATATGGATCTACTGGGTTGGGCCCCTTATTGGTGGTGGACTAGCTGGTCTTATCTATGCAAACGTGTACATGGCAAGTGACCATGCACCCTTATCCAGTGAGCTCTAAATGATTAAGCGTGCATAATGATAGTGTTTCTAATCCATATGTCTTTGTAATAAAAGAAAGGGAAGCAGATTCTGCTGTTCTTTCTTTCTTTTCATTTTGTCTTGATTGTTGTAAAGCTTTGGTTCTGGTTAGCTTTTTCTTTTATCAGAAATGAATGAAGTTGATGACATTATGCTGCAACTTTTTAATGAGATGAGTATAGGTTTTTCTTTTATTTATTTTTCTTTTTTTCAATCTAGGCCTTTCAGTATTTCAATCCAATTAATTTGAGTTTGAGTCGAACTAAACTTCAAATAGAAAAAAAGAACTTTTTCAATATTAATTTTTTTAGGCACAATATTCAATTTTGAGTTCTTATTTAAAGGGTATCGAAACTCTTTATGACTCAAAACAAAGTTTTTTTTTTTTGTAATGAAAATGACACAATATGGACATAATCAAAATGTATGCACTATCCATAAAAAGGAAAAAATAATATTTTTTAAAATGTGGATTGCAAAAATGTTTATTGTTAATTGGTAGTGAGGTTTTCATTCAATGGTACTACTGAAATTATTTTCAAATTTTATTCAATTGAGTTTATTTAACCAAAAAAACAGAACAGCTGGTTTCTGCCACTAAATAATTAGTTCCTAGCAATGTGAGATAAACTTTAAGTCTCCAATTGTTAAAAATGAGATTTCCTTATTTAATAGATATTAGGTTGTGATTTTTTTAAAACAAATTTTGAATTATATATATATATATATATATATATATATAGAACATGATTTGTGGGATACGTAAAATTAGCAGGTTAACTTATTTATGACACGACTTGAATAAGTTAACTTGAAGCAAGTTATGCAGCAGATTGACACACAAATTTATTATAATCTATTTAATTTTATGAATCATATTAATCTGATATAATTTATTTATAATTTATATATAATGTCAAGATACATAAACATTTTTTATGCCTTATATTTATTTAGAATAATTTAGATAATATTCATTTAAGTTTTTATGAGTTTTTTTATTTACAATCATATTTAAATTTTATGTGGTATTATTTTTTATTTTTTTAGTTTTATTAATGTTTACTTTGAATTTTGAAAAATATATGATTATAGATAATTATTTAATTAATTTAAAATAAAAATAAAATATTATTTAAAATATAAATTTATATAAATTAAATGAATTATATTAGATTTTAGAATCGACATATGATCTAATTAAGTAATTAGATTATATATATCGTATTTGTATAATTTATTTAATTTTTTTGTCATGTTAAATTCGAAATATGTTAACACGGTTAATAAATAAGACGTATTAAATTAGACATATAGAATCACTTACCAAAAAAGGGCTTTTTGTAAAATTATTAATTTATATGTAATAATTCGTGGAATTATTATTATTGTTATTATGGGGAAGTGGAATTATTAACTTATATGCGATGATCCACTCGTTTCATCCATAGCAGTCCCACTGCCAAATGTATGGTGTATCTTTGGTTGAGTTCTTTTTCATAAAATTGTCTTCTTCTATATGAAAATTTTGAATTATTTGAGCTCTTTACAGTGATTTCATGTTTAAAAAAATGGAGTTTATTTTTTACCTTTACTTATATTTCAAACTTATTAAAAAATTATTGAAGTTGAACAATTTGAAAGTACTGAGATACATCTCACCATTCAAACAAGTCTTATGTTTTTTGTGTTTTTCTTTTTTTAAACTTTTTGATGATTATGAATAATAGATCATTTATCTATTATGACATAAATGGAAGATTCATCATTTCCTTATTAAATTATTGCCATCAATGGACTTTCTGATTTTCTATAGCTATAAAATTATTAATTGATATTTTTAATTTATTTTTCATTGATTTAAATTAAAAATAAAAAATTATTAATATTTATTAAAAATAAATTAAAAATATGAAATATAATAGTGCATTAAATTTAAATAAGATTTTCTACTATTTATCATACAAATGACGCTCTTTACGGTTAGAAATGCTCTTAAAAATAAGATTTTATTTTTCATTTTTTTAATGTAATTAAACATTTCATTAATATTTTATATTATGAAAAATGGCATGGAGGAAAAAAAAAAACCTCGTGATCTCGCAGAGGATTCGAATAATTCGGACTTACAATATACATATTATTATTAGGTTGTACAGAAAAATGATTTGGTTATTGAGATAACTCTGGAGGTAATATTTTCTCATATTTCCATTCATGAGCTTTCCACTCAGGCAGTTGCTGGATGACAACCTGCATTCGTAAAATAATAATAAGGTCACGATATATTATTTATTCAATTATTAGGGGACTGCAGAGAGAGTTTGACAAACCATTCCTCTAGAATCTGGATTTCCAACTGTGGTTTGGCAAGCAAGTCTCCAGTTCTTTGGTTTCTAGCAGCCCAAAAAAACAAAAGAAATTCAGCCTTGCTGAAAAACAGGCATTTTTCAAGTTACTAGGTGAGCACAATATACCCTCTTGAGTTTTTCCTTCTCTTTGTCTGTTCTAGGGTTTAGTAGCTCCTTCCCCATTATAACCTGACAATATAACCACAGGTTGGTTACAGCACACACATTCTGCCAATCCTCCTTTTCATTCATGTTTACAACAAATTCACAAGTAAATTATTTGGGTTTTTCATTTTCATTCGTTTGCTGGATGAAGTATGAATCATTTTTATCTAGAGATATTGGTTTTAATTTGATCAGAAATTGAACTTGAAATCATGTGGGAAAAATAAGTTGAATTCAAAAAAAATTTCAAACAACTCTAACTCGATATGATAAAAAAAAAAAAATTTAGATCAAACTCTTCCTAATTTGAATTTGACTCTATTTAAATTCTACAAATCAAACTAATAATTTTTATTTTTTAAAATCTAAATTTCGAGTAATACAATATAATTAGAAATGATTGGAAAATATTTTTTATACTTTATTCCAATGACCCAGTTTAACTCATTCGTAACAAAAAGTAATCTGATGCAAATTTACCTAAAACATTCCTAACTTAAAATTAATTTGCTCCGAAATTAATCTACAATAATGGGATTTATTTTTATTGTCCATTTTATTTAGAGGTGAGTTAGATTTTCTAGTAATCTAGTGCTAGTAATATAGATTTTTTTTTTGCCCCAGTAAAAAGTGCAAGATACATATAATTCACCTCCACCATGCAAGTCCCACAAGTTCCACCTCCTGCACAATTTAGCAAAGGTCTAGCCTGAAATTAAAACAGAAACGACAAATTAAGATAGCCTTGCAACGCATTTTACTGATGGAGCAATGTATATATCAAAGTTTCCAATATATCAAGGAAAAGAATGGGAATTAATTAAACTTACATATGGTCCATACAAGTCAATGTTTGAATCCAACATTATATCCCTAAGCTTTTGCCCACCACAGGCTGTACGAAAATGCACATCAGGAGTTCCATCTGGTAGTAACACAGACTATAAATAAAACCCAAAAATTAAATTAATGGTATCACACATTATTAAAAAGAAAAGATATTTTTTAAAAAACTTACTCACATGAACAAATGCGAAATTGAGAGATGGTGGTTCTTCAGGCTCCTTGGCATCGGATTTACTCCCCGAGGCAGTGCCGACGGCCCTAATTTGCAGTCTTGAGAAAGTAATATGGGTGCAGGGTCTGAGGAATTTGTGGGTATTGGCATTGTGTTTCAAGTTATAGGGAGCTTTCAAGGAAGAAAAAACCAAGCCATAAGAGTTAAGTTGGAGAGTGCCCATGCTATGGATATCTCCTATAACGTCATCACACTGGGGTTTTTGCAAGATCTATGTGTGGATCTTATTTATCTTATCCAAAACTAAAATGGGTCAATCTGGGCCTTCTTGGTTAGGCCCAGTCTTGTAATAAAATTGGTCAATTGGACTGATTTTTTATACTAGAAAATTAGGAAATTTATTTCTCTTTTAGAATTTTTTTTTAAAAAATAAATTATACAGTGGGATTGGACAGTTTTTTATTTCCTCGATCTGAGCCTGCATGTTAAACCCCTACAAAATCTCGCTTTGAAGTTTAATCTGCAAATGCTCCAGTTCACAAATCTGCGCCTCCCCTTCTCGCCTCTAACACCCTCTATTCCTTTTCATCTTCACAAACCCAAGCCTTACTCTCTCTTCGCTGTCCTTTCTTCCTCTTCAAACTGACACCGTTTCACACCAAATCACCTTTCTTTTAATTTCAGAAGAAGCAATAACACTTTTAAGTAGTAGAGAGTCAGAGACTAAGAATTTTAGTAAAGAAAGGAATAAAGGGTACCCAATGGAAGAGAAGAATGGTAATGAGAGTTTTTTCAATTGAAAGTTCGACAGCTTAATCCTACCAATACAATCTCTTATGTTCAGGTGATGTAACTTTTTTCTTTTGGAAATGGATTATTTTCAAGTTCTTGCCTTTTGGTGTTGATGATATGACGATAATTCAACATTGGATCTTTTGGTAGCTACTTTGTGATTATTGACCTGATTTTAACTTTGGTTGTTGGTTTCTAGTGCATTTCTTAGCTATATGTATGTCTTAGTGAGTTCTTGTATATGTTTTTGCAGATTCTGGGGACTGGAATGGACACCCAAGATACTTCACCCTCAGTTTTGCTTTTTTTTGACAAGCAAAGATTCATTTTTAATGCTGGTGAGGTAATCATCGTGTGGCAGCAATGTAAAACAATCTCTCTCTCTCTCTCTAAATAGTTCACGATACTCTATATATATATATATATATATTTATAAATTGTATTGATTGGTTTATCTCAATTTAGTTCTTTTGTGCATGAAAATAGTTATTTGTCAATGAGGTTGTATTTTGAGATCTTCTTCTTGAAAAGGTTGTCTTAGTGATCATTTCGGGCTACATTTCTATGTAGTTATGGACTGAATTGAAAATGCATGTTAGGTTGTAAATTTGCCTTGCTGATTAGCTGATGGAAACACATGGTATGGCTGAATGTAAATGAGCTAGAGTCCTATACAATGGTCTGTAAAGATCATATGTGTAGAAACTTCAAATTGAGGCACTGATTATTACTTCATCTGTAATACATTCCTTTTCAGTCATCTCATTACGATTGTCATATTCAGAAAGTCAAATAATATATTTTTAGTGGAGGGTAACTTCAGAAAGCTCATGAGAAAGATGAGGTTTTTTGTTCTTCTCAATACTTGTGTTTAACTGTTTGGCATGGCATTCATTTTGTGGCAGAGGGCCCAAAATATTGCTTACCGTTTGATTTTTATGAGCATTGTGCATATAATATATTTTGTCCCTTAATTTATTACTGTCATTCAGGGATTGCAACAATTCTGCACAGAGCATAAGATTAAGCTATCAAAGATATGAAATATCTCAAAATAGGAAAATGCAAACAATTATACATGCTTCCATATTCATATGATGATGATTATTCTTTTTATGTTCTCTACTGCTTCAATTTGTGAGCATAATCTAATTGGAATAAAAATTTGGGCTTTATGAATATTTTTCTGATAGATATGATTTGCAATGTTGATCTGCAACTTGTATTTGGTGACTTGATATAGAATTGAAACTTTTAATAGTGGAGAAAAAATAGCTGCAAATTTAGCTTGGTTTGTGTTTCCTGCCTCTAGTGTATATCTCTGCCTGCATGTAGGTTAAAGGCTCGGTTTGGTATGACTTTCTGTTTTTTTAGTTTTTAAAACACAAAAAATAAGATTTTAAAAACCAGAATTTGTGGTTTTTGGTTTTCTGTTTTTTGTTTCCAAATTTTTTTTTGACAAACATGAAAAAGAATCAGAAAACCTGTGCTTTTAAATGAGTTTTTTAGTGTTTATTTTTTTGAAATTTGAAACGAAAAAACAGAAAACCTGTGTTTTTAAATGAGTTTTTTAGTGTTTTTTTTTTAAAAATTTGAAACGAAAAAATAGAAAACAGAAAACTGTGATGAACTCAAACACCCTCTGATATATTGATTATATAATCATGTTTGGGACGCTTTAAATCTCATGTACATGTGAATGTAGTGAAAAAGCTGTACATTTTGCTCTAAATATCTAGTTGGCCTATTCAACTTGGATGTGTGGCAAGCTCACTAATCCTTACACTGAACGATATTGGTTTGAGAAAAGAAACAATATAATCTGATTCAACAGTTTTAAATGTCTTGTAGGCAACTTTTGAGGGTGACCTGGTGGAGGAACCTATAACTAGAAACCACAGCACAACAGAGGAAGCCATAGAAGTTGGAGACTCTGCTGGAGTGTACTGTATCATCCTCGCCCATTTCAGCCAGAGATACCCAAAAATACCTGTTTTCCATGAGACACACATGCACAAAACATGCATTGCTTTTGACATGATGAGTGTTAACATAGCAGATTTGCCTGTGCTTCCCAGAGTACTTCCATACCTTAAATTGCTTTTCAAAAATGAAATGATAGTTGATGAACTGGATGATGTTACAGATGCTGCTCTAAGTGCAGTTTCTTGATAATTAATTTATTGGATTTTTAAAAAAATTTTTTTTTTTTTAGTTGGATTGGTTGCCAATCTAGTGTTTACTTCCTCTCTACCTTCTAGGTATATGTAGTGTTCAAAGATAGCTGGTTGATAATAGAGGTCTGTTGTTCATTTTCTATTGACCAGACCTGGTCCAACATAGTTAAAAATGTTCATAACATTCAAATGTCGCCCATTCATACTTGAGCTTAGCTCTTTATTATTATTATTATTATTATTATTTTGGGAATTGGATAGGATGATTTGAATGGATTTCTTTTATCAACATAATTTTCTTAGTTGAATTATGGCTGCATGTGCCACTAAAGTTAGGCGATGATCAGGTTGATTAAGTGCGTGAACCAGTGAACCTGAGAGGCATGACAATTTTATTGATAGACTATATATATATATATATATGTATATATAAGAATTTCCAATAGCTGTCTTTATAGATTAATATTATTTTTATAATTGAATAATAAATATTTATAATTTTCAATATAATTATTAATTATAAGTTAAAATGATCAAAATCGTTATATTTTTTAATTTAAAGACTGAAAATGCCATAATTAGTAATAAAAATTACAGTAATCATTAAAACATCACTTATATATATATTTGGTAACCTAAAATGTCACAATTTTGTAGGTATTTTTGTGGTTGTAAGTAATATTTTGAAAATTGAATTTAATAATTGGATAGACGGTTAAAATTGAAAATTGAATCAACAATAGGATTGAATAGTTTTAGGGTGATTTTTAATATTATTCTTTTTTTTTTAATTATTATAAGTATATTTCTTATTCAAAATCCACCAACTGAATTAACCTCTGACGGAACTTGATGGTGGGCAATCCCTTCCCCGGAGGTAGCTGTTTGCTGATGGCATTGAGATAAACCAATGGTTGATTTGCTCTGGTTGGTGACTCCCACTCCACCTCCCCGTTCTATCCTGTACTAACATCCTTCTCTCACAGAACGTCGATCGAAGGTCTAGGAAAAGCGAGTGCCGCGAATTTCGTTGGTAATTAAGAGTTGTCTACTCCGAGAAAGACCTGCTCTGAGAAGGCATTAGGCGGACGGTTCGTATTGCATTGAGTGAAAGTTTCTTTAGAGACTCATTTACAGATAAATCAAGTCACATATAAACAGTTAAATGACATTGGCTCAACTCAATAATAATTTATTTAATTTTTTATAATTATAAAAAATAAAAAATTTAATTTTAAAACTTATTTAATAAATGAATCAAACTTGATGTAACATTGATATTGATATTTCGTAACATACTAAAATATATAAAATACACAGTATTATTTTAAGAACTTTATGTAAGATTATAGTATTAGTAAACTCAATTAGAGTTCCATTTGTCAAACATATTAATATTTTGGTTCTCTCAATTAGTTTGCAACTATAAAGGTTTCTGAACAAAACTTATCTCATTTGTTATAGCATGGTAAATTAGTAACAAATAAGATTGAAAATTATCCGAACTAAATTGAGCTTGAATTAGTTTAAACTTTATTATAAATTTAAAATTGACCTAGGCTTAGTTTGTTTATTAATTGAGTTGAATCAAACTGAATATTATTATATTTGTATATAGGTGAGGAGTCTAATCAAATTTTTATTAAATATCAATCTTTCTTAATAATATTAAATTATATTAAAAATTGAGTTAGATACTATTATATCAGTAAGATTTGCCTTAATATATTACTTAAACTTTTAATTTTAAAAATATATTATTAAGTCTCTTTATTTTACCTCCATTAGCTTTTGAGATCCTTCTCTCCAAAAAGAATTTTTTTTCATTAATTCAAGTTTCTTATACCAAATATTTAGCCTCTATAATTTAGAAATATCTACTTAGTCCATATATTTTAACAATTATGAAAATTGTAAACTATTTAATTGCTGAAAATGATATCCTCTATTAGTCTATAAGGATATTTTTATACATTGAATTTAGATTGACGGAAAATACTTCTCTTTTGATGAAAGGATCTTAAAGTCAAATGGAAGTGAAATAAAGAGACGCAATAATATTTTTGAAATTGTAAAAGCTGAGTAGTATATTAGAATAAACTCTACAGATATAATAGTATTAATTTTTAAAATTTTTTACAAAGATAATATAAATATATGTAATAATATATTTTTAAAATTACAAAAGTTGAGTATATTAGAATAAACTCTAAAGATATAACTTTTAAAAGTTTTTACAAAGATAATATAATTGTAATATTTGTTTTACATATTTTAATATACTAAATAATATCAGTCTTTTTTAATTAGTTATATAATAAAATATCCAGTTTTAGGCATTATTTTACAATTATGAATTAAAAAAAATTTAAAAAATATGAATAATTACATTTAAACGAATTATTCAAAGTCTAAATAAGACAAATAAATTTATTAATAAATACTACTAATATAATCAAATTATCTAAATGAGTTTATTTTTTAATTTATAAACGAGCCATTAAATAAAATGAATTATTCATGATTTTAAATAAATTAAATATACAATATTCAAACTTGATTCATTTATTAATAAACTTAAAAATTAAATTTAAAAATTATTTATTTATAAATAAGTTTAAAAAAATTTCTATCGAGTCCAACCGCCAAATCGTTTAGTAACGCTTGATTCCTTTGGCGTCGAGAACCGTTAACGAAAGTCGGCGTTTTAAACGTGAGATCATATTATTAAATATTAAAAAAAAAAAATTAACAGCTATAGGCTAAAATGCGCTGGTAGCGCTGCGGAAGACACCAAAGCCCATCAGAGACGAGACGACGTCGGGTCCTGAACTGTATGTATTTTCTTTTCCTGCTTCCAATTCTTTAACCTGTCCATTGCTCAATTACTCCTTCTATTCCATATTTCAATTCCGATCTCTCTCTTTAGAATCAAAAACCCTAATTCCAATCCATTCTCGATCTCCGCTCCTCGAATTATCTCACTATTGCGATCTCATTATTTTATTATTATAGCAAAAAATCCGAATCCGATTGGATTGATAGGGGTTTTGATTTGGAAATTAAGGAGAGAAGATGGATTCAAGCAGGAGAGCGGTGGAGTCGTACTGGAGATCGAGGATGATAGACGCGGCAACTTCCGACGAGGACAAAGTGACGCCAGTTTACAAATTGGAAGAGATATGCGACCTATTGCGCTCTTCTCATGTCTCTATCGTTAAAGAAGTCTCCGACTTTATCTTGAAGCGCCTTGAACATAAGAGCCCCCTAGTCAAACAAAAGGTTATCTTTCTATCTGCTGCTTGTTTTTGTTAACTCGTACGTTGTTTCAGGTCGGAATTATAGCAACTGCCTCATTGATCCACTCGACTATATTGAATTGTCCTGTAGCTGTAATTGATTCACAAAAAAATTGAGCAAAATTTTCATCTCAGTTATTTTAAATTATTGCTGTGGTGAGATTTTTTGCTGCTTGTAAAGGGCTGAAGGAATTGATTTTGATATTAAAATGGGGCCGTAAATGGGAATTACTGCAATTCCAGCTTTGATTAAACCAGGAATTGGTATTTTCATGGGTCGAGATATTTTTTGGCTGCTTGGTGATTTCACTGTTAATAGCATAGAATTTGCTATTTTTTAATCTTAGTTTTAGTATTTTACAAAAAATTAATTCAAATTCCCCTTTCCTTAGTTATTTTAAATGATTGCGGATCTGGTAGAGGGAAAAAGGATTGGATATTGATTTTCATTAGTGGCAGCATAGATAGGAAGTGCTATAATTCCAGCTTTGATTGTACATGTAATTGGTATTTTTTTGTCAATGGAGATATTTTTGGCTGCTTGGTCCTTTAACTGTTAGTAGCCTAGAATGTTGTAGAGTTTGCAAATTCTTAATCTTGGTTATAGTATTTTATACTCAGGCTTGATAGTATCCATTGTGCTTGAATTATGTGCAGGCGCTGAGGTTGATAAAGTATGCTGTGGGGAAGTCTGGTGCAGAGTTCAGGAGGGAAATGCAAAGACATTCAGCTGCTGTGCGGCAGTTGTTTCATTACAGGGGTCAGCCGGATCCTTTGAAGGGGGATGCTCTTAATAAGGCCGTGAGGGACACTGCTCATGAGGCTATCACTGCTATTTTTTCAGAGGAGAATAAGCCGACACCTGCAGAAGATCTTAACAGAAGGATACAAGGATTTGGCAATACAAATTATGAAATGCCATCAGAGGATAGGAAATCATTTCTTAGTGAAGTAGTTGAAATTGGAAGTGCATCTATCAAGCAGGGACTTAGTAGCTTCACTCAGGGTCATTCTTTAAGGAAGAATGACAATGGAAGCTACAAGAGTCCAAATCTACAGAGGTCATTGACCATAGAAAGTGATCATTCATATGGATATGAACCAGTTCAGTTACGTGATGGAACTCAAAGTAATATTGGAGTTTCAAAGAATGTCAGTAGTGGGCCTTGGGGCCAGGACTCCAGGGTCTTGAATGCAGAGACAAAAAATGGGGACTCTGGTCCAAGTTATGCAGAGAGTAAGACCCATGAAGAGAGGTTATTGGAGACTATTGTAACATCTGGTGGTGTACGTCTACAGCCCACCCGTGATGCCATTCAGGTTTTTCTTGTAGAGGCAGCAAAGTTGGACGCACTGGCGCTAAGTCATGCCCTTGAATCTAAGCTCCAATCTCCTATGTGGCAGGCATGTTCTTTTTGTTGTTCTATTAATAATTTAATAAGAAACTAGGAATGTAAAATTCTTCCTCTCATTCTTCTCCAAACACAAACTTAATTTCCTATGTAGGGTGTTTCAGACTATTAGATTTTTTTGTTGAAATCTTGGCATGTTGCTATGAATTGTCTGTACAGAACTTCAGTAATGTGGATATTATTTCCTTAAATTTTCCTGGATTGTTGTTTTTCAGGTTCGTATGAAAGCCATGTGTGTCCTTGAGTCAATTCTGAGGAAAAAAGACGATGAGCAATTTTTTGTTATTTTTTCATATTTTAGTGAAAATAAAGACATTGTGATCAGATGTTCTGAGTCTCCCCAATCTTCTCTTAGAGAAAAGTCTATGAAGGTACGTATCTCATTAATATTTATCAGGTTCTGGTTTTATTTAATTTTCTATGCTTTTCTTCTCCACTGGGGGCAGAAGAAAGGGGAAGCTGTAATTAATATGGATGTGAAAAAATCATTAAGATGATAATGGTTTGGCCTTTGGTGAACAGGTGTTGAGCCTTTTGGGTGGGGAACAGGCAGGTGGCCCAGTGGGCTATTCAGAAAAGTCAGCAAAGTATGAGACTAATTCTGTTCAGATGCCTGATTTAATAGACACTGGAGATTCAGATGGTTTCTTTGAAACAGATGATTCTACAAAGAAGTCAATTGAACAAGCAACCACAGATCTGACAACACCTACAAGGCCTTTAATAGATGATCTTTTTGGAGATGGTTATGGCAATGATGGGAGCTCTATAGAACAAAAAAATGATGATGACCCCTTTGCTGATGTCTCATTCCACACTAGTGAGAGTAAAGAACATGTAGATGATCTATTTTCTGGGATGACTATTGATAGCAAATCAGATAATGGCGAGAATCATATGCCAACAAATAAGAATGGACCAGAGCCATTTGATATTTTTGGGTCAATTTCTGAAATCCCGACAGATGAAAAAAATCATAAGACGGATGTTAATGTTTTAATGGCTGGTATGTCCATTCATGAAAATGTCTCTAAGATGAAGCAACTAGGAAACACCTCTGGGGTGCTTCCAGAAAGTATCTTCTCAGATTCAAGCAATCTTCCTCGACATCAGCTATCAAATGATTCATTAACAAGTGCGCATGGTTCTCAAGTTACTGGGATGAATGCAAATCCAATGTTTTCTTCAAGTGCTATTCCATATAATATGCCTCCTGGCATTATTCTGAATCCTGCTTTTCATTCTCAGCCTGTAAATTATGGGGGTATGGGAAATTTCCTTGCTCATCAGCAATTTCTGGCTACAATGTCCAACTTCCAACACTTAAATAGTCTCAATGCACAAAATCCTGGAGTAAGTAATGCAGTTGGCAGTAATAGAGATGGATATTCTTTGCCTCTCCCTGATATTTTCCAACCAAATTATCCAAGTCAAGTTCCGACTTCAATGATGGACAAATCAAAGAAAGAGGACACCAGAGCATTTGACTTTATCTCGGTAAGTTTGGAATTAGAACTTGATATTTGGACTTGCTCTTTAAGTAATTTTTCCTTTTTTTTTTGTTTGTAAATTGCCTTGTCTTCTTGTTGAAGTTAGTTATAATGGTCAGATAAGATTATTGCAATGTAATTTCAATGAACAGCTTTGTAACAAAATGTTTTCTTGGCCATTCAAATGCAGTTTTTTCTCTTTTCAGGAACAACTTGAGTTTTTATTGGCTGAGGGATATTGAGACAAGATATATATTGTTTGGTGGGATACTGGGGACTTCAGTTTAGGAGGGAGCATTTGGTTGGTTCAGTTTTCACTAAAACTGAATTTTATATTTCTAAAAACCAAACCAATTGAAATTTTTTTGAAAAACTGAATAAACCAACACAAACCTCACTGAACCAAATTGATAAAATCTAGTTCAGTTTGGTCAAAATTGTATGTATTTTGGGTAGGTTCAGCTCAAATTGGTTTGATTTTTTAAAAATTTCAGTTTATTCAGTTTTTGATATGGAAAACTGAAAATTATTTTTTTTTAAAAAAAAATTAGAATAGAACCAAAACAAAACAATTTACAAAAGAAAACCGAACTGGTCGAACAGTGTTAGTTTGGTTGGTTTTTTTTTTTCACCCCTACTTGAGTTCAAAGCCCATCTTCCTGCCTAGTTTTGTACCCTCTAGCATATAGACATTACCTGGTTGCAAAAGACATTGGTATAAATTATGAATTAGGATAGTTCATGTTCAAGTCAGGTTGTTTTTGAAATTCTCTACCAGACCCAAAAAATTTCAAGGTGAATTTAAAGTAAAATAAGTCACTAAGCTATACCAAATTATCAATTGATCAGAGTAGTGTTGGATCGGTTTGCGAGTTTTAGGACTATTGTTGCTTGATGGTCAAAACTGAGAGTCTCATTGCATGTTCTGAAAGTCGTTTATGTTGTATCATATGCTTTTACTAAAAGGGATCGCTTCCATGATCACTCCCCAACAATTCCATTCTTTGTGTTTTGCATATTCTCCTCTGCAATCAATTACTGAAATGAGACGATCAGTGAGAATCCCTTAAAATTTACAACCCCTGAACACAACATATTCACATCTAGACCAGAAGGCCTCAATTTTGGAAAAATGCCAAAAGTAACACACCACCTTGAAAAGGCAGCCCTGGTAGTTTTAGGGGAGGGCGTGGGATTTCTGTAAGTCTGCTGTGATGAATACCAGTGATTTGGTTGAAGAGTTGAGTATGAGACTAGTAGTGAAAGTTTATGTGCTGCATGGTGAAATTTTTTACGTATGGAGTATGTGTGGTATTTTCTGGTTTCAGAGTCAGTATTTATGCTCTGGGACCTTTTTGGTCTATAAAATGTAATCTATAGGGAACTACAACGTAATTCTGGTTATGCAATTGTTCAGGAGCTTTTTTCATCACTTGATGTTTTCGTCTCTTGACAAGTCGCTTGTTCCTGGAAAGGCATTCATACTGCACTTTTCCAAGTCGCGGCAACATAGTTGTTAATCTATCTTCATGATTGTGCATTATGTATATTACTATGACTAAGATAAATATCCATTGTGTCAATTTTGTAGTATGATGAATTATATGCATCTTGTCTGTCTTGTAGGACCATCTTGCAGCAGCTCGTGATCCAAAAAGAGTGGCTTAATTCTGAGCTTTCTATGCTAGAACTTGGCGGACCTCATTGATATTTAGTTTGATAGTTTGCTTATTTGGAGGGAATAGATTGAATCAGGTCAAACATTCTTTGGCAATAATCGGCTTTCATCCAGTGGAATGTTTCCTTGAATTAGATTGTGAGTGATGAAGGTGTGGGGAGTTCCGGAACTAGATTATATTTGAGATTAGGAAGAGAAGAAGCGGTTGTGTTATCATTTAGCAATGCAGGCATCAATTGTTTTTGTTTTTATCTCGCTAGGTGGATTTGTAAAGTGTTCTTTTTTTAAAATTATTTTTTTTTTCCAGTTTCTGTTTTTGTTTTTCCCCACGCTCACAAGCATGCTTGTGGTACATGTGTTTGAACATAGATAATAAAGAGACCATGTTTCTCCACTGTAATATGGTGTGCTAACCTGACATTCTGGTTTAGTTGTCCAATAGGGGTATGATAAGGCTCGTTTGGCTCTCCAATTAACGGCATGTTTGGCATTACTATTGCTAGCAGCAACTTTTGGACGAAAAATGAAAACTTTTCCTTCCTGATTCTTGTTGATTGATGAGACTTTTTCTAGATGTGAACCAAAAGTTGACTTAAAAAAACAAAAAAAACCCATCTAAAGTTTTTGCAATTGATTTTGAAATAAATTTATAATAGCTAAAATATGTATATCCAAAATATTATTGTTTAGCTAATATTTATAGCTTTTTGCAATGGCAATACCAGGCATGATTTATGGCCTGGATGTAATGCAGATATAGGTACCATCTTTTGAATGCGCATCTGATTAAGCATTTGTACTCTAGAACAATCATACAATGGGTTCAAATTGATGGTACAAACATACCATCTTTTGGTTTAATCTTTATCCATTGAAGATTTCACCATTCTAGGGGTTTGATAAACTGGCAATTACTATCTGTATTCAAATCTGTCCTGATTGGAAGCCAAGTGCATTTATATGCAGGAAACGTTAGCAATTTCTGAGCAAGCACTTTCCTTGCGCTGGCAATGCCTGGATGACCAGCTATCGCGCCCCGCCCCACCTCCTCTCTCTCACCTTTCCTTTAAAATGGACTCTTCCGTGGATTCATTTAACTGGAGAATCAATCCATCCGATACGGAAACGATTCCAACTGATGGAATTAGAAGGAAAAATGGAGGTTTATTTCTTCCGTGTTCTTTCTCTTGAAAAGATGAGGGCATCCCCACTATTTCCTCTCCTCCAGCATTGCTTTCCTTCGATGTATGGTAGTTTGTATCAATAGGATTTCTTAGAATCAGCTCACTAATTTTTATTGTGTCAAGAGGGAAGAAAATGGATATAACTATGTTCATTCTGCATCAGTATCATATATTTACAAATTCTTCATGTACAATTAAGTAATATGGCATTCTGGAGAGATAACTATTGCATAAAATTTATTAGACAGCAGCAGTAGGGGGAGTAGAAGGGTCCTCAAGGTCAATTCTAGACGACGGATCTTGAAGGTTGCCCCACGATCGTACCTCCATCTTCTTAGTTCTGCTTAGTTGTTTTACAACATCAAGCCGCTCAGAAGAGTATGGAGAAGGGATCTAATTACAGTAAACAAAAAGAGGATTAGCGGATAGGGAAGAGAATAGCACACTGGGAGGAAGTGAACAAAGCATTACTAAGTGTGGCATGTATTTCTGAATGGCTGCTAACATTGCTGCATGGCCCACAGCGGAAACCTGATTATAGAATAGAACTAAATCAGTTTGTTTTCTTAAAGTATTGTTCTATTGCTAATTAGATTTTTTTTTTTCAAAAAAAAAAAAAAGGAACAACGACCATCGCTGCCTTCAATAGTTCGGGATAAATGACACTAAGCTCTAGCCTCTAGGTGCTTGCCACCCAGTAAGAAAGATCACGGTAATCGGTTGTGTTAAGCCAGCTTTTGCAAACTAATTTTTCCCAAGCATGTTTAGTAAATAGTTGCTGCAGTGAGTTATCAAGCATCACAAGTTACAGAGATTGCAACGAGATTAGAGTGGACAGGGGCTTACGGGAAGTAGCATTAGAATAGTTATTGGGATAAGCGTGGCGATGTCATTTACTATTCTCTTCAACTTCCTTCTTTCCCTTCTTGAAGCCTTGTGACCGCGTAATTGCTTCAAGAGTAGTTCCAAAGCATCCATGATGTCGATAAAGAGCAATTGGGTTCCCATCCACATATCCTTTAAAACATTTAAGTTAGCAATCTAGAACCCAAATTTATTTCAATTAGCTCTGATCATTGATGAGAAGCAGGGTTCATTTGGCTTACAGAGCTTGTAGATGCTAACTTGACACTATATCTCCGAAGACAACTCGCGTGCAGAGGACTTGATCTGGCAGAAGTGCTGGTGGTCTCGGCTAAGGCTATTACTCCTGTGACAGCAGAACTTCCACCCTGCTCTTACAGGTACATAAAACAATGGTTACTGAGAAATACGTGTTTGTTTGAAGAAACATCAACAATATGCCACTGAGCTGAGACGGACACATGGAATTGATTTGGCTTAACTATTGCCTTCACATGCAATAGTTAAACCGAGCAAGAATTGATCTCCTATTTCTCAAATGAACACCCAAAATTACGAGGTATAAATCCCCCTGAAATTGGGGCACTTTATGGGAGAGGGTTGCCACCTATGATTATCGGTTCTTCCTTCAACTGATTGACAATTAAAGACTAGCTTATAATTTGTATAAATTAATTGTTCGTAGGTTCATGTTTATCTTTTGTCAACCAACATAATTTCACTCAGTGGTTGTTACAATCAAGCAACCATACCATACCTTTCTCGGCCTAATGCTTAAGCATCCCTGTAGCAGTAGCTCACTTGGCTTTTGTTGTGCTTCCAATGCCACAGATGACTGATCTGCACTCTTTGTTCCTGCAGGCAGGGTGTGATCAGATGCACCTGCTTCCACAATGTTCAGTAGTTCACTGCAAGAGAAATTCAACAAAAGTGCACTGACCTCGAATGTCTCTAAATGTACATATCCAATTAACATTAATAATAAGATATTATCTAAAAGAGACTGCATACCAAGATCTATCATAAACTACTCGGTAGTCTTCCAGACAAACGGCTAAGAGGCTCTGGCTGAAAAGAACACCATGTTAGCAGTGGAAAAGTTAAAAAAAAAAAAAAAGCCTCAAGGTGAAGTTGAGATGTTTGCAACCTCCGGAGCAAGAATTCCAGTGATTCTCCATCTACGGGCTGTTGAGTTGAACGGCTGAAGTGAGCAAAGCCAGAGAAAACATCATAACAGACAGTAAATACTGTGGACAAGATAATTTCTTTCTCAGCTTGAATGGGGTGCTGCTTTGACCTTTTCCTATCTTGCCAGCTCAGAGGAAAACATGCAGCATAAAAATCAAGCCATCCAATTTCTTCGGTCACTACCTATAAATGAATTTTGCACATCAGGAACTTTACATAATGAATTCTCAACAAACTTATGATAAAAACTTACCTCCATAAAACATTCATATGCTGATATGGAAGCGAGTTCAGGGTGAATGAAATGGATGCCACACTCCAAATAACTGCAGGCAAAGCATTTGATCTATTACAGCGTTCGTATTTTACAAATAAATTGTATATCTGAATCCATCCAAATAAAGTTTTTACTTGAGGAAGTCTTTGACCAGCTCATCTAGATCCTTTATGCTCATTTTTGACAAGAATATTCTAGTCTTTCTTCCCAGATATGCAAAAAGTCCAAGAGTAGCCAAACTATCTGCCTGAACCTGTTAAAATTTTATAAAACAGATCCATTGTTAAAATGACAAAGAAATTTAGCTTTACCTAATAGTAGAGATTCTGAACTCATAGAAGTTCTTAATGATAAGGAATTTATACATCAGTTTTCAAGCTGAAATCAGGATTTGGATTTGACCAATATATTTTATATGTATAAATAATCTAATAAAAATGAGTCATATGTCTTCTACATAGATTTTCTATTAATACATGCAAACTAAAGCAATATTAGTGTTTCTCCTAAACTATAGAAAAGTAGACCAGGAGACTGTCATGAAACGTACCGTTTCATGAGAGCTTTGTATGCCTCTAGCCACAATTTCTTTGCCAAATGCCACTGAGAGTTTTTTCTGAGCCAGGCCAATCCAGAATTCCAGCTCTTCAATTTTGTTGCAAGGCAGAACCTTTGCACCAAAATGAGACAGAAAGTTGAGTTCAAATCCTGCCTCAGTTGCCAACTGGTGTAGCTTGTCCACTTCTACAAGACTATATGAAAGATCCATGAGCTCAACTAATACATCATCAATTGACAGAGTAAACATTGGACAGGAAATTCTTCCAGAACCCAGTTTTCTAACAGCACCACAGCCGCTTATTGCAACAATGATTCCTGCAACACCACTAAACACATATATATATGCACCAAATTCACGACACAACGACTTTTGATAAACTCCATTTAGCAAAAATCAAAGAGTTCATCAATACACCTTCCAGCATATTCCGTGGACCACTTCTTCAGCAAGGGAATGAAAAAACCCGCTATTCGAGGCAATTCCACCACTCTAAACCATTGTACTAAGTCTGCATGCTTCATGTTCAATTGACTTTCAATGTACTCTCCCACCAAGTTTATCTTCGGGGTCAAGCTAAAGTAAATGAAGGAGCAAAGGCATTAGACCTAGTATCTATCTTGACCATCAATGTTTACATTAAGAGGCTGAAATGCCAGAATGATACTTCGAGATACAAACAGCATTTTGGCCACATTTAAACTTGCAATTTGGCAGTATAGAACAAATTTAAAACCGAGACTGCTTTCTCAAAGATGTCAAACTAAAATATCATGTGCAGGCATCCAGATTGGCTAAGTCCCTTCTAGTTAAACATCAGTCGCCTGTAATTTCTTCAAACTAAGCACTATAACTATCAGGGTTCATTTCTATTTGAACAAAAAATACTACTCACATTTCTTTAACTGGCGATGCATTGTTGTGACGATCAAGAGAAAGCAAAATCTCTACTTCAATTGCCGTTTTCAACAAAGCATAAACAGCTACCTGGACAGCCACAACAGTCAATGATTCTTGTTCCAATTTTTCATGTCTTCTAATGATTCATAAAGATTGTTCCACCTCCACTCAATTAAATTATCTCTGTGATATTTGTTAAAAGGCAAAGAACAAAATATGAGCAGAAACATGTGAATGGATGCACGATAAACAAAAATTACTATAAATAGCCTAAAACATCAGAAATAAGAAGTTCAATTTATAAGCAAATTTAATTGTGAGATCATTCTAAAGTCACAAATAATGAGCAAAAAAGAAAATTTAAAAGAAAGGCTAATGCATTGATATGGTAGGCACATGCCTGATAAGCAATACTTTTGTGCCATTCATGGACATCCTTCCCATTCCAAGCCATTGCAAGCTCTGCACGACTTCCTGCCAGTTCAAGTGACTGAACCGTAACGGAAAAACTAGCAGCAGATTCATGCAATACCCATACAAGACAATTTACTCGATTGAACTCCATTTCGTTTTTGTTAGCTTTACCCAAAGTAGCACTATTATCTCCATCAGTTTCTTCAGCAGGAGCAGAAGAGGCTATAGATGATAATGCTCTCAAAGAAACATAACGTGAAGTGCAGCGTGCAAATAAAAATTTAAGTGAAATACTTCTCTTCAGAAAGAGAAAATCTCCAAGTTCCTTGCCATTTAATTTTAGTAAGTTGGGTACATCAGCCTTGGTCCTTCTTTTGTTTTTTGATCCCAAAGACCTTCTGTGACACCAAAAGAGCAACCAATCAATGACAAGAACTTTCTGGGCTCACTTCATCAAAGAAATTTGGACAGCATAGCCATACAGCATAAACACATGATCCTTAATTTTCTTGTAATGTTGTTAACAGAATACTCTTCTTAAATTCACAAGTATGAACAAAAATAGGATAACATCTATGAGGCAGTCTATCAATCTAACTACTAAGATGTTCTTTAGGCAGGGATAATTTTAACAAAACCTTTACTCATTAACAACATCTACGATGCAATCTATCAATATAACTGCTAAGAGGATCTTCAGGCAGGGATATTTTTAACAAAATCTTTACTCACTTATTGAACTCTATATCTTCTAAAGGACAACATAAACATATCCCAAGAACTTCTATAATCTCAAACCTTATTAAAGTAGTCTCCAGTTAACTGAAATCTTTCTACATTTTCTCTGTAGTGATTATTTTCTGCATTTTCTGGTCCCATTTCCAGGGTCCCTTCAATGCAATGAAGCAAAAAAATTCTTAATAATAAGCCCCGGTTGGTATTCAAGTAGCATTATGTTACCCAGTAAAGGGTCCTTCTGGATAAGTTATAGAAAAAATTATCCTCATTATTTTTAAAAAAAAAAAAAAACTTAAACATTTTTATGATTTTTGACCATTCCTATTCCTTCCATTCCACTGCTACCCTCTCCATCTCTCCCTCCCTAGTCCAGGGATAATCTTAATACATTAATCCTTGGGATAAAAAAAAAAAATCAGCAATACGAATAGAAAGAAGATTAAAACACAAATCTTTAGATTCTAAGCTCGCATATATACTAAGCCAATTTGTATTGCATACCATCAACCGCTTTAAAGAATCAGTTTTTAACCAATCTTTGTACATTCAGATGTACTTAACATAAAGATTTATTTTTATATGCATATATAGTAAAAATTGAGAAAACTTACGAAAAGTGGAATGGCTTGGGGAGATGCTGAAAGAAATGAGAAGCCATTAAAGAAGAAAAAATAGTTTTCTTTTCTTTGTTTATCAAGGGGAAGAAAGGGAACTAGTTTTATAAGAGGGAGAGCTCTTCACGTAGACTTCGAGGAAGAGAGAGTGAGTTGTTGTTTTATCCTATATATGGTTATTTGAATGCTGTCTGTCTTAGCCTAGGTTTCGTCTCCCGCCAATCTTTTTCCTTTTGAAGTTTTTTTTATACTGTCGAGAAACTGTGTTTTTATATTTTTCAAGTGCAAACACTTACGTGTGGTTGCTCACAGCTAAAGCTATCAATAGACAATGTTTCCTTTTTTTTTTTTTTTTTTTTTTTTTTTGGTTCACGCTAGAGATACGCTTTACCGGCTGGGTGGTATCTCTTGACCTTAAACGACTCATTCAATTAATGATAGTTCCAAACAGGTGTGCACAATTTAGTTCAATTCAGATATTTGAAAATAATTAGAATTGGATTGAAATTTTGAAAATTTTAAAAATAAAAAATCGGTATCATCTTGAATTTTTAGTGCGATTTAGGGTTTTTCAGTTTTTTCAAAACGGTTCAGCTCGGTTTGAGTATTCGGTTATTTCAATTTATTAAAAATTAAAACTTACATATATTTTTTTCATCTTCGTGAATCAAAATAAAATAAATTTTATATTTTTTACCTTTAATCATTCAAGTACTAAAATAAATAAGTGATAATTTAATAAATTATAACTAATAACTTACATACTAAATGTTAAATTGAATTTTTTAATATTTATTACTAATTTATAATTTATAATTAATAAATAATCTAACTATTAATAATATATATTGATTGAGTGAATTAATTAGTAAAACTAATAACATATATATAACTACTGTTCAGTTCAATTTTTTCAGTATGGAATGATTACAAAACAATTTGGTTTGGTTTTAAATTCAAATAATATAAAACCTGTGATATTGTCTTGTTTAACAAAATTGATTCGATTCAGTTAAAGAATTTTACTATTTACATCAGAAATTTTTTATTTTGATTTAGTTCAATCTAATTCTATTCCTCAATTCATTTCAGAAAGTTTCAGAAAGTTCCAAATCCCATGCACACCCCAGTTCCAAATTTGAACCCTCTCTTCTTTTTCGGAATTGTCTTTGCTATGGGGTAGAATGAGACGTACAACTTGTCTTGTACAGTTAGCTCAACTTGGTTATCCTCCAATGTGTCATTGCTTAGAAATTGAATGGATTGCTTAATAATATTTGTTATTTGGCTTATAACCCTCAAATGTTCCTGGGTTCTTCCACTATTAGTCGATGCTCGCACCAAAAGGTGTAAGAAGACTAATCATACTATTAACATCGTATACTGTTTGCTATTGACAGTTTTTAGTAGTTTATAGTTTTCCATCAAAAGAGGGGGAAGATTGATTATCATTGATATCCTCATAGTTGCACTTCTGAGGAGATAAAAACCAAACGGAAAAAAAAGTCGAAAGAGGAATTTTTTTTTTGGGATAACATTATCTTCATTGCAGCATCACTAAACTCAAAACTTTTGCATTGGCTAAATGCAGAACATCTGGAATCCAGCTCAAACTTTCCATAAAACATCATCATGAACTACAAAAAGAGTTTAAAATTTTGGATTAATATTGTCTGTAATATCAAACTGCTTCGAAAGGAATGATAAGCTAAAAGGAAATTAGCAGATAGGCAAATCAAGAAATATTTGGGTTTCAAAGTTGTCAACTGATGTGGATAAATCCATACAACTATAGGTCAAAGTACACAAATAAAATTTTTTTATAGCCACTCTCCTCTAAAGATAAAATGAGTTCTACAAATCCTATAATGCTTCCTTTAATCGGTTCACGTTCAATCTATGATAACAATAAGAAGTATACCAGTTAAATGAATAAGAAAATCCCAGTTCACTCAGCTAGCACACGCAAAATTCTTCCAACTTCATAAATTTGATTCCAGAGTACATCTGTGACTATTTCCACTTCAGTTATCAGTTGATAATCCTCTTATTGTTCTTTTCCTCAGAAACTTCCAGATCAAATTCCTTTCCAAACCGAAGTTCTGACATGTCTTGCCGCGCCATCAAGTTCCTGCAGAGTGCAAATGTAAATTTTTGGTAAAAGGCAAACCTTTATGCCACAAGAAACTTCTAGAGAAAAGGTATCGTATTGGTTGCAAAACATATATGAGCAACTGAAAACAGTTAGCCAACATCAATTCCATTTGCAGTCTTGACAAAATGTTTATAGTTGTTTCTCTCCTTCACCCTGAACCTTAGTAGTCAGATAAAAGCATCAAACTACTAGGATTTCATTTTACTTTGCACAAACTGCAATGATTTCTATCTTCAGTTGTTAATTCTTGTCACAGTGTTTCTTGCGTATGAACATGACATTCTAGTGCAGCAATCTGGCTCAAAAAAAATTAAATCATTGGAAGTGTTGAGGATCAACATGAACAAAGAACTAGCTCTCTAACTTCTCAGCAACAGACATCAGATTCTCTCACAAAATTTCATCAGATTCTCTCACAAAATTTGTATACAAAACATTAGGATTGTCAAGGATTTGGAACTCTGCTTACTTGTCACCTTCACTAGCTAATTCCATTCAACAGGATACTGAAATTAGAAACAATGATTATGTCACTGGTTACTTAACAGGCTCATAACATTAGTTTTGTTGTAGAACATGTTTCCATCAAGTCACATCAAGATGAATCATAAAACAGTCAGTCATCCATTTCTCCAACCTAATTGACTCAGAGTTGGAGACTTTCGAAGATTTACAAGAGACACAATTATTATCAAGCACTGATGAAAACTAATTCAGCATCCATAGCTATAATCCAGTAACACTGCAACCAACCCAAAACCACTCTCTAGTGCAACTCAAATCTCCTGATATACAAATGCCATCAACATTCATGATCACATATAGAACTTAATTAATGGTTACCACACTGCTCACACAATTCGTCTATAGCATCTCTAATACGTGCCTAGATAAATACAGGAGGAGCTTCAGGCGGCAAAGGAAAAAAAAGCAAGCAATAAGCTATCCATTATCTAGGTTCAGTGTTTTCAGTGGTTTTAGCTTTCCATTTCTTTTTTCAGATTCTGTTCATACTTTGGTTCTTTTCTTTATTTTCCTTTCTCTTTTTGAAGTTCCTCCTGTAACTAACCACGAGAACCATGGGTGCTGACCATTTGGGTTTTACAAGAACTAAGAAAAAAGGAGAAATCAAGACAATGTTTCACAACCAAGCTATCTATTATCCAACCATATAAACGTTATGTCATATATCATATATAGATTTTCTGCAAAGAGAAGATTTGAACTGCTAAATCTGATTGAGTGAAATTTACGCATTCCCTTTTCAAAAAAAAAAAAAAAAAAAGAAAAAGAAAAACATAAAAAAGTGCTTCCAAACAAGCATGCCCTTATTATTGTAGCATTGGGGTGAAAATCCATACCCTCCCCCAACACCATATCAACCTCCATGATATATGCTTTGGAATTCAGAATTTAAGCAAAATTCAAATGCAATTAGCAGTAAAAGATAAAATTCCACTAAAAGCATAAACATACATATCCATTATGAGGATACGACAGAAAATAAACAAACTTACTTTTCCATACGACATTCCAAGTACTTTTTGGAGAAAACTCGACATTTTTCAGATAGATGACCACAAGATTTGAGACAATTAAGGTAATCTTTCTTCTCCTGTAACCAAGGAAATGTAAGAACTAGAAAATGTAAGAACTAGAAAATATAATAATAATAATAAGATCAACATTTCTTTTTAATTTACTAAACAAGCAAGCAAGAAATAGAACTCACCAAGTCACATTGATGCATGTGGTCCAAAGGGAAGATTCCTTTTACTGGAGGCACAGGTCCAAGTCCTCTATATCCACCAAATGCACCTCTACCAAAAAAGTTTCCAACTTTAAATAACGCCTACAGAACCACAAATACAACATGTTAAAAAGGAATCATCTTTTCCCTTTAGAGTTAACCAAGATTTGAAATTTAGAATATTAGAAATGTTGAGTGGTTTGATATTAATGGATCACACTTGTTACTTCACTCCAATAATAACGAAAAGCTCTCAATTTGTAGGGTTTTAGTTCACTAAACACCGAACTAACACAATCTTGAATGCTCTTCCAACATGCTGGAAGAATGATTAGAAAAGGGCACTGTATAAAGAGAGCAGAGAGTATACCTGCACTCATTTGAAATATTTTGATGGGATGAAGCTAACAGTAGTGAAGAGTTAAAGTATAAAGAAGAGGGGTTGAAGAGATTAAGGAACCAAAGCCAAGAGGCAGTGGCGGCAACTACAGGTGGCGGCGCTGGTGGTAATGCAAACGGCAATGCAGGCGGACATGAAAGAAAGGGAGAGACTTTTCGATGAGAAAATGATTATGTGACTAAACTAAACGGTGCGTTCGAGGGCATATGCATATTCCAAACCAACTCTCGCTGAAATTTATTTGGGTATTTCGACTGGCCTTCGGCCCATGAGCTTTGGATGCAATACAATGTTGTGGATGGATTCTTATAGAATAAACTCGCGCCCGCGTGGCAATAAGGACCACGAGTCCATAACACGTTTCATACCAGTAGCTCCTACATTTTATAGGACAATTTTTTATCTTTTTTTATTTTTTCTTTTTTATAAATGAAATTTTTATGTTTTTTATATTATAATTTTATATATTATATATAATTACATTAACACAATATATAATTAAATTAATATATAATTATTTTATATGATTATAATTATAATTATATAATTTATGTTATTATATATAATTATATAGAAATATTATATATAATATATATTATTATATTAATTAATTTTATATTATTAAATTATTATATTAATATATTTTTATTTTAATATAATATTAAATATTATATTATATTAATTTATGTTTAATAATATTAATATTGTTAAATGGATTTTATATTTTTTTTGTAGTTCATTTGTTACATGGTGTATGCTGATTAGTTTCTAATATATATATATATTCATTTTTTATAAATTGTATGTTCATTTTTTATAAACTGTACATTAATTTTGGTATAAACTTTAGATTCATTATCAATAAATTGGACGTTCATTTTTTTGTAAACTATAGATTTATTTTTTTTGTATACTATAAGTTCATTTTTTGTAAATTGTATATTCATTTTGATATAAACTATATGTTCATTATTAGTAAAACATAAATTCATTTTTTGCAAATGTAGATTCATTTTTTATAGTTGCATATTTTGATATTTTCAATTTCTTTTGTAATATTAAAATTGATAAACCTACAGTTTATATCAATTTTTTTTAAAAAAAAGTCTACTTTTTATAAACATATGAAATAATAATAAAAAAAATAAAAAAAAGATATATATATATATATATATAAAGTAAAAAAAAAAAAAGTTTGTTAAAAAATAAATAAAGAAGTAATATTTAAAGTAAAAAAGAAATTTAAAAAAAAAAAAACAAAACAGTATTATAGAAGAGATAAACTCTTTTATATTTGTTATCACACGTGTTTTGAACCCTTAAATTACAAAGTATTGTGAACATAAATCTATAATACAATTTGTCGTTGTGGATGATAATCCAAACACCCAATCAAGTTTTTATCCCAATTTATGCAAAGTGTATATTATAGACCCAGGTCCATATTGCAATAGAAACGTGTATCAATATGCATCATTTTATTTAAATGTCACATGTGTCATTTCTTAAAAATTTTATTGATACATATTGTTTTGCATATGCATTGGTATTAAACTACTTATACATTGATCTTATCTATATGTATATTGATGTTAACTGCATGTATATTGAAATCTATAAAATAAATTAATGAAAAATATATTAATTTTGAATTAGTACTCTAGGAACAATATAAAAAATTCTAAAAAATTTTATTAATATACATTATTTCTATATGTACATTGATTCATTAGTTTTGAATTGTAACTGCATTATTTTTTAACTACATATATATTAGTTTTGAACTGCATATATATTAATATTAAATTATATGTACATTAGTGTTGAACTACATGTATATTGAAATCTATAAAATTAATTAATAAAAATTACATTATTTTTGAATTGGTACTCTAATAATAATGTAACAAATATTAAAAAATTTTGTTAATCTATATTGTTTTTACATGTAAATCAATTCATTAGTTTTAAATTGTATTATTTTTTAACTGCATTATTCTTTTAATTATTTTATTCATGAATTTTAATATATATACAATTCAACACTAATGTATATATAAATCAATATCAATATATAAGTAGTACAACAATAAATTTATATACAGTTAATGATCAATATAACAAATTTATATACAGTTAATGATCAATATACGTAAGTCGCACGTGTAACATTTAATGAAACATTGGGCCTACAAAGCAATATAAACGTTAGTACATAATATAATTTGCACAACTTATAAGATTAATAGTCAACACAAGTCGAGTCACGACTCAGAGCTAATACTCTGCATTGTGGAATCAAAGCCTATTAAGACTATAATGAAAACACTTAATCAAATTATTAAAATTTTGATTAATTTGATAAAATTTATTAATTTAAATTCAATTTTATTATTTTTTGAGATAAATATAATTTTTAATTCGAATACTTCAAAATAATAAGTCAAGTAACCAACATAACATGATTTTATTAATAATATACAAATTATGATTTTATAAATATTGTATTATTTAAAATAAACTTTCTATTGATAATAAATAATGATATTTAGTAATAATATATAGTTATAATTATATTTTACATTAAATATATAATTATAATTATAATTTTCATTGATAATTATAATTATAATTTTTCATGAAACAATTCTATTATAAATTATAAATAATAATTATTTGATTGTTTTACTTATAACGATAATCAAACTAATATTTTGGTTTCAAATTATTTTCTATTTTTATTTGAATTTAGTTTGATTCACCTATTTATTAAGTAAAAAAAAAATCAATTAGTTGAAATTTCAGCACATCCAATTCTAGCACTAGTCAAAAGGGTGAAATTACCTGCTACAAATGGGAAAAAAACATAGGAAATATATACATTCTTTTTTTTTTTTTTTGGACAGGACTTGCAAACAATAATATAATTTAATAAATACATCTCGTGAGCTGCAGGGACCAACTCAAGTATATGCGCCAATAAACTTTGTATGAAAAAATGGTAAAACTGTCTAAAATTGAAATCAAATTTGCTGCTACACCTGTCCCCAAAAAACAGGACCTTCATAGATGTGCTTGTTTACTTTGACATGAAGATGAATGTTTAGTATGTGAAGCTATACAAGCTGAGGGCTAGGACAAGATGTAGTTGCAGTTGGTAGTCTAAGTGGATGGGGATGCTGAATCACTACCACAACTGAATCTCCAGAGCTTTTACCAAATGATGAAGAAATTGGCTGCATAAGAACAAAGAACTTTATAGTACACAAGCCAACGGATAACTAAAACATGAATTGAACGCTAATCAACTGGGGTACGGATCTATCAACTCTGATTTTCTAACCTAGGATTCTATCCACAAATGCCGCAACTGGTAATTTGTAGATATTTTGAGAATGCAAGTCTACATATACAGGTTAAGAAATGCAATTTGCTCAGCTTGACACAAGGGAGTACTGGATACTCCTTAAGATCATCAACTGATGACGGCCTAATTTAATTTACTTACCACTCCAATGTGCCATTCATGACAATTAAAATCTTTGAATGTTGCTGCATCCATTTCCTGCAATAAAGGGCTCTGCATTATTAGAAAAAGAGAACCTATTATTGTGCATTACAACTTGTAAGTAAGTGTTGTGCCTCACAAACATTTAGACAACAGCCTTCCAGAAAATCTACAATGAACTATCCAGGAGGCGGACCTCTATCTCAATCCCTGACATAAATATGAGGTATTTAGATTGGTCAATAGGCCAAAAAGTGTTATGTGGGCTATTGGAGTATATATTTCATACGAGTAGATGATAAAGCAACAAGCAGCTCTGTGAAATGGGAAAAAAAATTAAAATAGTATTGCTGAATGGTTCAGTTACAGCCAACATCAACCCTTTCGTGCAAGGCACTGTCTCAACAAAAAAATTTATTTCCCCAATGAACAGCTCTAAAAAATCTACTATAGAAAAGCAAAAAAACTTCATTAACCGATCTCAATGGATATCTTTTATTGAGTAGAAAATATGGGAAATCACTTACAATACTATAAATTGGAGGCACCATTATCTCTTCTGCAGATTTTACAGTTGGCATCACAAAGAATCGTGGTGCTAAGTGTTGTGATCGAAAAGTCCACCTGTAAGAGCAGTAGGTGAAAAAGAACAGCTATTGAATGGATATAGATGAAACCAAACTCAGGTAGAAAGTTTTACTACATGCTTCTGTTTGAATGCAGCTAGTAAAATGATCCAAAGGATGTGATATTCACATGGTCGAGTTATTCATACATACCCAATGTACAGAAAGATGCAGAACTGAGCCCATTCTTTAACTAACAAGCGTAGCCAGTAATATTCTGAAGAGGTATCCACATTAATGCATATCTGAAAATTAATATGCCCGGTTGATTCCTTAATCATGCACATATTGCATACTCCAAATAACCCATAAAAGGAACAGTGGGCACATCCATACCACGGTTTCAGCAAAAACTACTATTTGCATTGCACTCTGAAATTTCCTAGACAGTGAAGAGGATAAAAGTTCAAAATTAAGTTCTCTTCATTAATGCAAGGTTATCAGTAAATATGTTACAATTGTGAAAGCAACAACACAATAAGAAATTATAAGTTTTAATAAAAAAGACATACTTGAACATAATGTACTTTGTATACACCGCATCGTGCATTTCTCGAACATTTTCATCCTCTATAAAAGTTAATTGATCCCTCAAAACTGATAGATTTTGAGATATCTGGCGGAAAATCAGATGGACAGACATCACATAATTCAGCAGCAGCAAGACCTGGTTAAGAGCATATTGAAAGAAATCAGGATTTAATGTAGGCAAATCCGATGGGAAGCATAATTCCTCAGAATCAAAGAAGCATAGCTGTTGCTACCAATCTAATAGCAAAATACGATAACTAGTGAGAAGACCTACTGTGAAGTATGGAACGGATGCATTATACCCTACAAGAGTCAAATAAAAGACAAAACCAAGTGCAGCTGTAGCACGACGTTCTGTTGCTGAAAGGCGCTCAGACATGATGCAGTAACCATGAGAGATGAGCAAGAAGGACACAAAAGAAGCTGTCTGGAAAAGGACTCCAGTTATGTACACCCCGAATGACAGCCACAGGGAACATATTTCATGATAAAAGCATGAATACCTGAAAGAATGTTGCTTGAAAGATAAAGCAGATTTTTTTTTTTTTTTGGGCAAAAGCAGATTTCAAAAGTTAAAGTAGCTGGGACAAAGTAGAGGCATACACATTTAATATGCTTTACTTAGTCAGTGATAGACATGAAAACAGCAACCTATAACAAAACAAAACAATCTATACTAGTGACTTACGACTTCCTTTTCTTTTCTGCTCTAACGTACCATGCGACTCTAGTACAGTTGATGAAGATGAAATGCTGAAAACTTAAGTGTTTGGTTCTTTTAAACATTAATTCTGAGTGACTAAAAATATATATCGTCAATAACGTAACCCATACAATGATCCTCAAGAGCTTAAAAGATGGTTCTCTGCTTGAATTTGCTTTTACAGAAACTTTTAAGCAGATATATATCACAGCAAGCATTTATCACAATATTCTGGGTGATGAGCTGCCATAGTTAGGTGCTTCTTTTGCATCTCATCTGATGTATGCAAAATCCACATTACAGATTTGTTCTTATCTAGTTATAAGGCCACTGTGCATATTTCCCTCACTCACTATAATAAGCATGCTCAAAAAATTCCATATTTCGTATGTTGCAAGAGAATAATGTGACTTGATAACATAAACAAAAAATAGTAACATAAAGATATCGTGTACCTCATTTTAAATAATAGAATTATAATATATATGTTATTTCTGTTTCAATGAGGAAATATACCAGAAAAGTAATGAAAGCATGTGTTGCAAAGCTTTGATAAGCGGCACAGATGCCAGAACCCACTGCAGATTGTTCATCTGTTCTAGTAATAATCACAATGCAAAGGACACAATTACAAAATGTTTAAAAAATATAAGTAAATATCCAGTTGCAATATCAGCTGAAATTATTGTGAAGAAACAAAACAAATAAAGCATACATAAACGCAAAGAAAGAAATGAATTGAAATTGAGAAAGCTATCACAAGGACAAGCTGATTCCAATTCCAAACATGGAGACCGCATCGAAAAAGAAATTTTGTACGCATTTTCATCATCTTTTAGAAAAACAACAGCAAACTCAACAAAGTCCCATATACCTTCTCCTGTAAAGAATTTTGCAACCAACTAAAATAAATCGAACATATAATGATAGAAACAAGTTACCCTGCCCAGGCAGCAAGAACTCTATAAAAAAGATTAACATAACCACTGTTTGATCGATTGGAAAGTTAAAGAAAACAAAGAATACAAAAACGTAGCTCAGAATTCAGACTAATCCCAACCCAACTAAGCTAACAATCACCAAAATTGTCCTCAATAAATTAAAGGGTATCATCCCCATCAGTCAGAACATATCATAAACTAAAAATCCAAAATGGGTTATCTTTTCTCGTCCTCATTTTCTTCTTTCTCGTCAACCAAGCAGACAAAAGAATCAAAACTTTAGCCCATCAAAACAACATATAAGCAGTCCATAAATCCAATATACCTTAACCAAACTAACCAAATTAAGTCGCAGAAGAATTGAATTGAACAACTCCTTTGTGAATTAGACTGATTGATTGAAAATTTCTCATGAAGAGAAACCTTCTCATCAGTTACTATAATAACTCGAAAAAACAAAATAAAAGATAATCGCTTTTGGACCTGAAACCGGCGGTTCTTGTAGGTGTTGAAGGTCCAACAAAATGCCGACACCATCCAGATGGAAAGTAAAGCGAGGTAAACTGAAGGGACATGCCGATACGACTCGTCTAGCTTGACCAGAAACGGCCCCACTCTTTCCGGTTCATCCATTTTTGCAGACCCAGAAAACTTATGATTCTGGTTCTGTTAAAGTTTTGAGAGGTTCAGTTTATGAGATTTTGCAGTTGTGAAAGTTTGCCTTTTATACATATGCACTAGTCTGTTTTCAGTGTGGACTTGAAATTACATTTTTAGGTACATGAACCCAACTCGTGATAACATATATTCCACTTTCCTCAGCTCTCAGATTTCAATAATAATTAAATCAAATTAATGCTAGATGATAATGTATCATTCACTTAATTCTAATTAGAGTTTAAACTCATTAGTTGCTTCATTCTTATATAACTGACCATTTAGAGAAAATCTAAATTTTATGCAATCAATGAAAATTTAAAATTTTTTCTTAATTTTGTCATTATACTCATCAATTGAAAATTATTAATATTTATATAGAATTTCAAAGTCATTTAATTCAAAATTAAGGATAATTTAATTTTAATTACTCATTTTTTTATAAATTTAACTCTAATTAATAACTTTTTAATTCTAGTGAAATCTCTAAAGTATCAATTATATAAAAATGGAGCAAGTATTTTATAATTGTAAAAATGATTTAAGTATTATCAAATTAAATATTGACCAATGACATATCTTTTTTATTTTACCTATGATTTGATCAAATCTAAAATTTTATAGTTCCAAAGACAGAGCTCTGTCATATGTTATGATTTATTTTTAGCTTTTAAAAAATCAAAACAAAACACACTTCCTTGTTTTAGAAAAAGATTATATTTAAAAGTGCATTTTTTTAATATAAATAAATAGATAATTTAACAGTTAGTACTTTATATTTCTTTTTCAAGATAATTTATATAAATGAATTCAATGAAAAAAGAGATTGGTATTTAATTTAAAAAATTCAAATAAAAGAAAATTTTTCTAAAATTTAAGTTTAGATTTCTCTTTTTTTCTTACAATAAATAATAACCATTGTTATAATTTTCTCACTGATTGCTGACTTTTCGATTCCATTTAAGGAGAAAGTTCAAGTAATTATTCAAAGGAAGGAAATGAGAAGAATTAGTGTTATAAATATTTTGATGCCTGAAATTGTGAACTTTTTGTTAATGAAAAATTTAATAAGTCGAATAAGTATTATAGATTATATAACAATTATAAAATGTTTTTTTTTATCATTAAACTATGTGCTGTAAATTATAGTTTTGGCATAAATGAAAAGATGATGGATCATATTTTGAGGGAAATGAAATGAAGTT
Organism: Omphalea diandra; assembly: GCA_949677035.1. Classification (NCBI taxonomy): domain Eukaryota; kingdom Viridiplantae; phylum Streptophyta; class Magnoliopsida; order Malpighiales; family Euphorbiaceae; genus Omphalea; species Omphalea diandra. Next base: position 3,418 of record CATIWR010058166.1, on the reverse strand, counting down.
GGTGAGAATAAGTGCTTGATGGAGTCATGCAACAAAACCACTTCCCATACATTTCTCATCTCCGCCAATTTTCGGTAGATCAACTATATCACCATAAGATTACAATTTCCATTTCAGATTAGATAATAAAATTGCAGCAGAATTGTTTAGGAGATTCATATGCCACCCACAACATTTGATTGAGATGTTAGAAGTTCTTATTGGGATTTTATGGCCTTGCTCTATTTTTTTTTTGCCCCTTCTATGTATTAAAAAAAATGAAAAAACTTTTCCATACTTGTAATTTTGAAAAATTAAAAATTTTAATCTTAATGTTTCTCTTTTAAAGAACTTTTTTTATGTATGATTATTGTTTATCTTATTAAATGTATAACTTATTTGAAGTAATTGAATCATATGAAATGTATTGCAAAATATCATTAAAAAAATTGATTCATATATTAAAATTCAATTTCCATTAATCAATTTGAATAAAAATGGGGAATATGTATTGAGCACCAACTATACCAGATTTAGGCAACTGACTTTGACCCTCTTGAAGACGTTCAAAAATAAAAAGAATTAAAGAATTTTAAGCTTTTGGATCAATTAGCACAATGTAATATTAGGTGAACAAACTCATTAGTAAATACACGTTTCCGTCTATTCTACTCAATTTAAAGTTCTGCCACATTGATATCAACAACTTTAATTAAGATAATTAATGATACATAGTCATGTTTATGTAATAATGTATTAGATGAATTTTATGCATTGATTTTTAAAATGGGAGGTAGTTAAATTAATGGCACCCTTCTAAAAAGAAATATTGTACTTTATATTTTGTGTAAATAAATTTTAATATATATATATCACACACATGTTTAAAAGTATTTTCATTATGCTTATATTAAGCAAAATTTTAAGATATTACATTAATGGAGTTAGGTTACGTCAAATAAAATCTGAATATTAAAATTTTTTAAAAATATTTCTGAATTTTTTCCATCCAATAAAACCTTAAAAATTGAGATATTCTTAATTTATTATAATTCCATCAATAAATATAAAATGGATATTTGTAAAAAAAAAAAGAAAAAGAATAAGAATGTTTAGAAGTTCATTATATATTAGTACCTTTCAAATGTCATACGAGTCAAAATTGGCACTAATATAATAAAAGAAGTCCAAATTCTAAAATGTTTTGTTGTAAAAGGAGGGTTTGAATAAACATGATCCACTCCTACTCCCTCAACCTCCACATAGTGCATATTGTTGCAACAAATTTTTGAATTGGACTTGAATATGATTCAAACCAACATAATCTATTGTGGGGTACAATCTCAAATTAAAAGTTTTTTTTTCCATGTAATTTGAAAAGTTACAATTAAAACGATAATGATATATAGCTTGGGAATTATTAGTGCACCCATCCGTCCTTTTTCTTTTTGGGCCTCTGGAATATCAGTGCTAACTATGGGTATTTTGTCCAGTTGACTATCGCTTAAGTAGCAATCCATTCATGTGATAAAATAACTATCACAGAAAAGAACGAAAGCCCATAACCTTATTGCAAACTGCAGAGCTATCTATGCAAGCACTCATTGGGCTTCAAGTAGATCTGTAGTCATGGGTTAGGCCTACCTCACTGTTTCCTTAGAGTAGTTCACACCCAACTCAAAAAGATTATCAATGTTTGAAGATTGAAAAATTATATCACGGACCTTGTCCATATAACAATATAGATTAGAGGTCTATTATACGTGTAATTAAAAAAAAATCTCCTATTATTGAAGAAATTTGTGTGTTTTTATTTTTGTCCCATAAGTGCACAACTTTTTTTTTAAATCTTGTTTTATTTTTTCTTTTCTTATAAATGAGATTATTATTCCTATAAAATTTATTATTATTATTATTATTATTATTATTATTATTTTACATTTAGAAAAATAGACTTATTTTTATTTTCACATAAATTAAGAAAATAGTTAATTTATATAGTGGAAGTTCATCATGATTTAATATAATATTCATTAACTTGTATATGTTCATTACTAAAAAAACTATAATTCATTTATAATGAACCTGTAGATAAATTCTAATGAAATTGTAGGTAAATTCTAATAACATATAAATAAATATTAATGAATTTATAGTTTATTTGCAATAAACCTGTAGTTAACTTTTAATGAATTTGTAGACAAATATTAATGAACATAAAGTTCATTTATAATGAATTTGTATATAAGTTCAGTTGTAATGAAATTATAGGCAAGGAACTTGTAGATAAATACTACTATACATACATTTGACTAGTGAACATATATTTTGATCACATAGAGTTAAATATTTTGATATTCTCAATTTTTTTAGTAATATTAAAATTAATAAACACTATAAAATTTTTATACTAAATATAAAATATAATATAATTAATCATAAATTATTGTATTATTTTATTTTTAATTGAAAATTTTAATACAATTATATTTTTTATTTTTATATTCTAATATTACATATAATATAAAAATAAATAATCATTAGATTAAATAAATTATATATATCTAAATTAGTTTTTGTGGAATAAAAATCTTATTTATTATAAAAAATATTAAATAATATTAAAAAACAAAAGAAGTTGTGCACGTACCAAAACACAAAAAAATATGTGTGATGAGCCTCTAATATATATTGTTATATGAATAGAATCCATGATATAAAAGTCCATTGAAGATCAAATTCACTAAATAATTTCACAAATTTGTTTAATGATACTGACACAAAAAATGTCCAGTATACCACTATGTTTACATATGATGAATCTCCAACATGTTTTTTTTATTCCCGTTGAATTTTATACATAAATCAATAATTTCCATAAATTGCGTGAAATCATTTAAAATTACATTACAATACTGAATAACTTAAAAAAAATCATTGTAAAGCTTAAAAATATATGTACATACATCAAAAAAAATTTTCCCTTCAATTCAATAATTAAGAATCTTTCTCTAGTCTATGAAGTTTCATTTCACATGTTAATTATGCCTAAATAGATAAATTATAATAAACAAATAGATATGACTTTGAATAGTAAAAAAAATAAAATTTCTCATATAGTTTTTACTTGAAATCTATTAAAATGCCAAAAGAATATAAATTTATTAGAGATAGATTTCAATTGGTGCACTCAAATATTTCAATTAGTACACTCAAACATTTCAGTCACATAGACACGTCCTTAGCACTTACATCATAAATCTAATCCAAGCTATTATTAAATAATGTAAATGTCATGTCCCAATTAATAATCATTTAAATTTCTCTCTAAGTCTATCCATTGTCATTTAAAAGACCTGATTAAAATTTTTTTTTTATTATGTCTCTTGTTCACCACTTAGTAATTATTTACAACAAAACATACATGAATAATCAAACT